>PVIC010033401.1:0-20101 GCA_004025085.1 Thryonomys swinderianus
CTGAGCTCACTATGTAGCCCAGGCAAGCCTGGAACTCAGCAATCCTCCTGTCTCTGCCTCCCAAGTGCTGGGATTATAGGCGTGAGCCACCAGGCCCAGTGTTCCTGTGATTTTTAAAATGCATCATTTTCACATGTTCTGAAGACCATCAATACTTAACATTTTCTTAACAAAAAAGTCATTGAAATATTTGCTTAGTGAGCTGGTGCCTAAGCAGGAAGAACTATAAAAGTGGAGGTTAAGACCTAATACGGTTGATTACAGTGAGACTCTGAGCAAAGTATAACCTCTTTTTGCCCCAGTTTTCTCACCAGCGAAGTAACATTTCACTGGATACCCTCCAAGCCCTACACTGGTTCCTTACTGTGGTATAACAAGTCATCCAAAAGTGTAATGACCTAAACAACAAATATTGATTATCTCCTATGATTTCTGAGGGTCAAGAATCCATGAAACACTTAGCTGGGAAATTCTGACTCGAGGTCTCTTTTGAGGGAATGAGCAGTCATTTAGGGCTTGCCTGAGGTGGGGGTGGGTCTCATTCTAGGCTCATCCATGTTGTTGCTTGCAAGAGGCAAACATGCTGTTTCTCAGTGCATGGGCCTCTCCCTAAAGACTATTCATAACATGGTTGCTCAATTCCTTTTGTGCAAAATGGTCTAAGAGACAACAAGGTAGAAACCTGGTACAGTATGAGAAGAGGGTACCAAGGGTAGATCCTTGGGACTATATTGGTGGCTGCTTACTACAGGCTTCAAGTAGGAATGGACTGGCCAGAGCTTTGTAGACAACTAAACACCATTAGCTCTAATTGCGTGGAGACCCCTATTCGATGACTGATCCCCCTGCCTCGTCTGCTTTCCCTCATCCATTCTCAGTGTGGCTCTACTATAAATGCTTTGGTTGCCTCATCAATGTTAACAATATTACACTTATGCAAATATTCAATGGAACATTTTAACAATTATTACTGTTTTTCTTTCCTATTTTCTAGTAATTGCTTTATTTTCACCTTACTTGATTTACCTTGTAGCTGGTCCTGATTCTTCCTATACTTCCTCTCATACAATTTCCCACAAGGTCGGTATCTTAGTCAATTTTATGGTATTATAATGAAATACGAGTGGCTGGGTAATTTATAAATACATAGAAATGTATTTATCATAGTTAGTTGCTAAGAAGACCAGTATTAAGGTACTGACATCTGGACAGGGCTTTTTTCTCCCTAATGGTTCTGGGAATTGAACCCAGGACCTTTGCACTGAGCTACACCCCTAGCTCCTTTTAATTTTTTTTTTTTGAGACATGATCTCACTACATTGCTAAATTGGCCAGACTGTGCTCAAACTTGTGAAACTCCTGCCTCAAACTCCCAGATGCTGTGATTACAGGCAAGTACCACCACTCCCAGCTTGGAGAGAGCCCTTTTTACTGCATCATAACATGGCTGATACCATCAGAGACAGAGAGAGATGAGGGGAGAAGGAGAAGGTAGGAGGAGGAGGAGGAGAAAAGAGAAGGGAGGGAGAATAGGGAAAAGGAGAGAAGCCCACTTTACCCCTGGAGGGATACACTCCAAAACTACTGGGTGGATGTCATAGTTGAAACTTCAGATGGAACTGAATCCTACCTACCTATGATAAAGTTTAATTTATAAAGCCAGGTGTCATGACATATACTTGTAATCCCAATACTTGGGAGGCTGAGGCAGGAGGGTCGCCTGGAGTTCAAGGCCAGCCTCAGTTACACCGTAAGTTCAAGCTAGCCTGAAATATATAGTGAGAGCTTGTATCAGAAAGAAACAAACAAACAAAAAATAAAATTCAATTTATAAATTAGGCACAGTAAGAGATTATCAATAATAACCAATAATAAAATAGAGTAGTTATTATTATAGTAATGAAATAGATCATTAATAGGTGAAACATTATTCACTTGGGCATAAGTACTATGACAATGTTAGCAGTTGATATAATTTATATTATTTTTCTTTGAGTCATCTAGAAGCTGTTGAATTGATTTCTCATGGTCCCTTGCTCTTTTCCATAGATTATACCTTTCCTGCTCGCTGGCTGCTATGCTGTCCTCTAGGTCTGAGATTCGGTTCTCTGCTTCATTCATCCTACTGCGCAAGCTTTCGTTCTCCTTCATCATCCGCTGGAGGTCTGCTTGAAGCTGTTTAAAAGGTTCCATTGCTTCTGCTCTCTTGGATTCTATCATCTCGGTGATCTCTTCTTTAATGATGTCTTTCACTGTGGACAGTATCTCTGTTTTGATCTCAGAGATGAGTTCTGATGTCCATTTTACTAGATCCGCTTTAGTTATCATCTCAAAGAGTCCTGGTGTGTGAGTTTCAGTTTGCCGTATTTCCCTTTTCTCTGAATTTCCCTGGTGGTGATCTTTGTGTCTGTTTTTTTGTGTATTTTCTCATTTCTACTTTTTCGTTGTTATTAATGCTCTTCTTTGTCTGATGACAGGGCAATGTTTGTTGCAGGTCTCTTTCTATTATCTGGGGCCCTTTGGATGTGGCACTTTCCTGGGGGGTCCTCTTTGAATCTGTAATGACCCTTGAGAGTTCTCACTTAGTGGGCCGGTGGGCAGGCTTCACTCCGCCGGAAACGGATGGTGCCTGGCAGTCGAGTCCGCGCCGCTACCGGGATAAGGTGGTCCGGTGAGCCAGCAGTTGATATAATTTAGAAGGACCCTAAAAGACAAAGCAGTGAGAAACATGTGAGTACAGTGTGGATATGGTGGACAAAGGGGCAATTAATATCTTTCACAGGATGGAGTAGGATGGAGTGAGATTTCATGATGATTTCAGAATGGCCTAACACTAGGAATTTGTACTTGTGGGAATTTCTATTTAATGTGTCTGGACTACATCTGAGTATAGGTAATGGAAATTGTGGAAAGTTAAACCCCAGAGAAGGAATTGTTACTGTACAATAATCTTACTTTCTCAAGAGCAATATTTATGTTTTAACATCATCATGTTAGGAACCAAAGATCTAGAACAACAGCTTTGGGGGCATTTAGACCATAGTAGTCAATCAGGTCACATGGCTACCCCTCCCCTCTCTTCTCTTGGACACAGGCTATCTAGTGGTCTTTTCTGTCTAGATTGGCATTCCTGTTTTCCAGTTCTTGTGCTTTATTTCCATATTTGTTTGAAGTGCCTCCACCAGTATTTTCATCAGAGTAATGAGATGATGACATGATGGCAGTCCTCAAAGTGGGTGAGACTTAGACGTTCCACTGCTCCAACTGGGAATGGTCACTTCTCTGCCAGGTGCCTGGAGTCTCCCTCTTCACACAGGACATTCCCTTCACTGTTCTCCCACACTGCAGCTCCAGGTCTCTGAGTCCTGCCTTCCTCTTTCAGGTTTCACTCTCATGTTTTGTGGCTCTCAGAAATATCTTGCCTTCACATTTGTCCCTACTCATAGCTTTGGAAGCACCTCTCTTTCCTAGGTCATGGTGTTCTCTCTCCCCTTTCTCTGGGAGCCAGGCCCTCAGACTGCCTGGCAGCAGACTTGCTCTCTAAGAAATCACATATGCTTTCTTACACTTATAAAAATTCTCCATAGGAACTCACAACAAAGCAGCAACATCTAAAAGAGCTCTGCCTGGGAGCTGGAAGAACTGGCATCTCTGATTCCATTATGGGTTATTGGAAAGAAGATGAGCTTGTCTATGGATACAAGTTTAGTTATGATCCAGACCTGCCAAAACTTATCACCCTAGCTGGCTGAGGTCCCAACAGGACTTGAAATGTTTCTAGTAACTTTCCAGATTCTGAGATAAAGTTCCCCATATCTATAGTTTAAATGAAGAAAGGTTTATTTGGGCTCATACTTTTCAGTTGATGGCCAGCTGGTTCCAAGTTAGATATAGCATGGTGGAAGGACTTGGTAGAGAAAATCTGCTTATCCAGAAGCCAGGGAGCAGAGAGCAAAGGGAGGATCTCAGGTGGGACCCATACCCTTGCAGGCCATACTCCCAGTGACCTACCTCTAACTGAAATTTACTTCCTAGTAGCACATTTAACTACTGAATTCAGTAGTAGATGACACCGAAGTAAATAGTGAAGTTGCCTAGGAATTCTTTTCTGTTCTTGGTTGATGGTATAGAACTCTTTGCTCATTTGTGAACCACTCTATTGTGATTGTGTGACTTACCAACACAAAGTCTGTGACCAGCGATGGTGCCTCTCAGCCAAAAGCCATCTGCTCTGTTCTTTCTTGTCAATGGGACCTTGGTTCTATTTTCACTTCTCAAGGGTTGCTTGATTAAACTACATATGAACTCTCCATCTACTTGCAAGTGATTTTTTTAAAGGTGGACAGATGGGAGAGTCTGACCACTGTGCAGAAGTTTGACTAGGGGTGGTGGTCTGGGAAAAGTTTCCCTTGTTCTTCAAGGAAGTTGCACAAGAAGATTTGATTTTCTGTTTTGAGTGTTGTTAACTGCCTGCCACTCCTTCACCACTGCAGTTAAAGTGACCTGCTTGAGGGATCTGGCTTACAAGAACATGTCGGTGAGCTGAAGATGGGGAGAATGTAAAAGGAGGAGAATCTAGTTTCTTGGTGACTTTGTGGAGTTGCTGTATTAACCAGCTTTGAACCCAACTTTGAAACTTCCTATTATGTGAGGGTATTCGTTTTCTTCATTGCATAAGTCTTTTACAGTTAGGGGTCCCGTCGGTCAAGCCCAAACCTCTATTTGATAGCAGAGCTTTCCATTATCACCAACTCAAGTTTTGTCTGAAGTTGGACTTAACCTGAATTTATGCAACCATGGCTAAACTTTCACAAGTGGAAACTGAAGCTCTTTTGGTATGCACGTTGGAATCTACTTTTTATAGATTTTCTGTTCAGCTGTAGTATATTTTCACATACTTTAATATAGTAAAATTGTGATTATTTTTACTGAGCAGTTTATTTGGGTTGCCTCTGCTTGCTATATAAATAACCCCTCAGTTTTGCAATCTGGAAGGAATAGAAATGAACTGCGCTGAGTGTCTCCCCATAATGATTTTGATTCTCTGCTGTAGTGCTGTGGCTTGTACCTCCTGAGCTCCTGGCCTGGGGCCACAGACTGAGACCTCCTTGTGCCGACTCTGCCAGGACTGTTCCAGCTGTGTGTGACAATTAGCAAACAGTTTTCTTCATCTGTTGTCCTGACTGCTCTTCCTTCATGGGGCTGTATTAAACACCCTTCAGATTCCCGGGGTGTCACATGTCAGGGTTCTCTCAGCAGCTGTCCACCCTGAAATGTGGTTCGCTTTCTGCCATCTTTTTGTGTGTCTTAGTTAGGAAGCAGAGGTGCCCTCTTTTTCCTAGTGTTTCCCTAGTCCACATCATTCTTGTGTTTCTTAATCTAGTGCATGAGTCCTTTATGTTTGCATGTATTCTGCAAATACTTCATTCTCCAGTGCCTAAGAATGGGCATTGGTTTCTTTTGTCCTGAATCAAAAGGCAAGTTGACTGAGTTGGCTTGCCAATGTATCATCCAGTAGCTTTGCTTTGTTTTACAAAATATTCCTTGGCTTTGCAATTCTGAGGGAACAGGAGCGAGCAGTCTTCACTTTCTCCCTGCAGTGAACATGGGACAGTCAATACAGCTCTAGACTAAAATGGAAAGTCCACACCTTTGACACATGTCTTCTCCACACCTCCAGCCTTAATGCTCTCCATTCTGTTCCTACTCCTACTAATTATGAAGGTGAACTAGTAATGGCAGTTGGACTGCCCTAGTAGCAAGTCCCTGTCCTTGTTCAGTTCTATTTCCCTTGATTGCTGTGTCACACTTGGAGCTGCTCTCTGTCCTCTAAACATTTGTTTCTAAAATGCTCTGGCCTCAGCTCCTTTTACTTTTTAGGAGAGACCAGTTGTGCACTGAAAACCTATTATCTGAAGGAGCTTCTAGCTAAAAACAATCTTGTTAACTTTTTTGCATCCAAAATTCTTCTGGGTTTTGTGCCTAGTATCTCAGTGGATATCGTATGTGTGTGGCTCTGGAATTTCTTCCTCACATTTTAGTCCTGTTTCTGTACTTAGTATTTCTAAATGGGCACTGGACATTCTTTTCTAATTGCCTCTATACAAATCAAAAGTTATCTTCCCTTGCAGTCTGATTCCGCAAATATTTTCCTTCTTTATTTCAGGCTGTTGTAACATCATTCTTCCTTTTCTTGTATGCTGCCAACCACTAAGTCTTGTCTAGTCTTCTCAGTAAATCTTAATGATTTACCTGGCCTATTACTTTCCCATGTTTAGCTTTTATCACCTAGAGCTTGTGCTTTCTAACTATTCTGTACAGGGAATAGTTAGAAAGCCATTTTAAAATGAAGCTTAGCACCTCACATGTTACTTCCATGCTAACCTACTCTTCTTAACATAGATGAGGTATCCGTTACTTTCCTGGATCATCAAGCAATGTGCTGTTGATTTTGTTAGGGGAGGAAGTTATCATCTGATGATTTGCTGCCTCAAGATGTTAAGACTCTAGGTTGTAGGTTTCGTGTGGCCCATTTGAGATACAGTGGATGGACTAATAGCACTTAGCACAAAAACTTTCCTGGGCAACCAAACACTAGTCTTCTTCTCTTGTCCTGTACTCCAACCAGGAGAGAGGCAAAGACACCTGTAAGAGGGGAGGAGGGGCAGAAAGCTGAAGCATGGGGCAGTTACTGAGGAAAATAATCTTGCCACTTTTACATGGCCCTCTCTATCTGTGCAATTTCATTTTCTTTTTTTCTTTTTCCTGGACAAGATCTCCTTATTTATTTAATTAGTATGCATTTTAACACATAATAATTATATTTATCTTGTGGCATTGCTGCATATACATAAAACAGAGATAATAATGCCCTACCCAGTCTGATGTGGGATAAAAATGGAAATACCATCTAACCAACAGACTTGGCTTGGAACAAAGTAGGAGCAGAATAAAATACTGTGAAATAAAATATTGTGATTTTCTCATCATTCTTGAACCTCATCAGGGCTCCAAATAACCTTCTGACTCTCACCCTGGAATTATACATTTCATCTGTCCTATTTCATTGTCCAGACCCATGTCACTTGGCCACCCTGAGTGTAAGGAGGCAGGGATTCATAGGCCGGTTGGGCAAATACGTGATATTCAAACATGCTGTAACTATGGAAGAAGTGAAGGTAAGATGTAAGGAACAACTGGAAGTCTTTGTAAACCATGTTGGTGACCTTGTTTTGTCTTCTTCTTGAGCATACAACTGTTTTTTAGTACTGGGGATCGAACCCAAAGCCTCCATGCTGAGATACATCCCTAGCTCTTTTTTTACTTTTTATTTTGAAACATGATCTCATTAAGTGGCTAAATTGCTCAGGCTTTGTTCAGATTTATGATTCCTCGCTCAGCTTCCCAAAATGCTGGGATTACAGGCAGATACCACCATGTACACTAGGGCCCAGAAATTTGACAAAGAGTTTATGAGAATCCCTTACACTGCTCAAGGCATCTACCTCGCTTCTTGTTTCTTGCTAGTGAAGCCCAGCTTCTACTTCATAAGCCATAAATAGCAATATACACATTCATTTGCATTTACAGGTGAGCATGACTCCAGGTTGTAGACAATGAGACCATCAAATGTGACATAAGAGATCATCTACTGAGGATGTTGGGAATAATCTTTCTCCCTCATAAAAAGAAATTGTAGCAGACACCTCTATTGCACCACTCCAAAAATCCCCTCAGGTCTTTGTTAAGACAAGCAGTTCACACAGACCAGTGCTCGTGCACTGGTGAAGGGTGAAGGGGTTTTGCCTGAGCTCAAATTGTATTTCTCACATCTGTCCCAGGGCTTCTCTGCAGCCCTAGAAAGCCCAGTCTCTGGCCTTCTGCAAGCATGATTTGGTGGATGTAAACTCAGTGTTTCTGAGGCAAGTCTTGAACCCTGGAAAATCTGAAGCCATAAGTCCTTCCTTTTTTTTTTTCTTTTTGAGTGGGCAACTAAGACATATATTCCATAAGACTATTCAGAAAGCTTCAATAGATTTGAGTACTTGTATCTCACAGTGCTGGCCATATGTTCTGTTCTGTTCTCTATTTCAGGGCCCATGTCCTAAAACTTCTAGTGAATCACATTCCCCAGTCAACTACACCTGTATAAGTCTTTGTCTCATGCTCTGAATTCAGACAAACCCAGATTAAGGGAAACGTTCAGGAAAAATACTCTTTCCTTTCTCCTCCTGTTCTTTTTCCTTCTTATTGACTTTTGGAGATGAGGTGTGTGGAAGGTGTGCAGCCAGTTGGGAATCATGATGAGAGAGTAAAGAAAATTAACAAGAAGCTGATCTTGAGGCACTGGACCAAATCTGCAACCCAAAATACCTTAGATATTTTTTATATGAGAAAAATTAACTAAATTTAAAAAATGAGTTTTAGTTTAATATTGTGAAACTTTCAACTAAAATTATTTCATTAACATAAAGTCCATAAATCCATCTGATTGTAGATAAATAAAACTGCCATATATAATTTTTCATTCATTTCTCTTTTTAAACTGTATTTATGTAAAAAATATGTAGAAGGTATCATTACTATTTAAGTAATATGTATTCCTCCTTCCTAGAAGTACCCCAATATTTTTGTAGGTGTTTACCCTTGCCCTTGCAGTGAACTTCCTTGAGAATGCCAATTCCAGGAATAAAACAGACCCATTCCTGTCTATTCCTAATCTCTGCTTGTGATTAGTCCTGAATGAACACATGAATATACTCAGGCCAATGAAACTTGGGAGAAAGTTTTCTAGGAGATTTCTGGGGATAACTTCTTTTCTCCAAGGGAAAGAACTGTAGGAAGAGATAAGGCATTTTTTTTTAACCTTTCTGATGTGTATCTGGACATGCAGGTAGAGTGCTATGGTTTCTGTTTTCCCAGTCTGAGAAGGATGCCCATGGTGAAGATGTGCAGTCTATCAAAGGATAGACCCTGAGTTTGTGATGGCAACACTGGCTGGGTGAATCAGCCCTCTTGGAAATCTTTCCTCTGGATTCTGTTTTGTGAGATGAGATAAATAAATATCTGTATGATTAAAGCCAGGAGTGTTTGGATTTCTGTGTCTTCCTGTTGAAATCTCCATTTTGAATTATTTGAGATTTAGTTTCATTTTCTCTACTACATATGCTTCATTCACAGGTACTCAGAATACGCTACCTGTCATGCAGAAGTCCATGAAACACTTGGCTGTTAGGATCAGGAGAAGCTCTTCTAAAGGCATTACCTTCCAAAGGGTCAGGAATGGCTGTTCTAGAACATCTTTAAACTTATTGCACCTTTCCTTTTTAGTCCTTACCTGGCTCACTGCCATCTCTATTCCTCCACGGAATTGAAGAGAATTCAAGGCAAAGAAGCAAGGACTTAAGAGGCCCCTACCAAGCTGCTTTTACCAAGGGAGGGAGAAGGCTTTTCCAGAGAAGGGTAGAACAGATGTTGTCTGGAGCAGAGCCTGGTTATTTAAATCCACTCAGTAAATGGCTGTTTGACTTCCTGTGCTGTTCTGGGAAAACTAGAAGGAAATCTTTGTAACTAGTTAGTTGAGGAATTGGTAGGGTGACCTTTTTAAGGTGGAAAATTCAAGACAGACCCAATTCAAAAACAAATAAAAATTTTAATCTGCATTAAAATAGTTTTTTTTGGTAAACTCTAATGTATTCAAACCATCATAATTGTTGTTATGTAGGCTGCTATGGTATGTAGTTCACAGTCATGAAGTCAAAGTCTAAAAGTCTTCATATTGTATAAAAATAACTGTAAAGTGTACCACATGCTTCTAGATATTACATGCTACCAGTCTGATCACTAAGTGAAACTGCAGCAAAAACTAGTGGCTTTTCACTGTGTTGAGGCCTTCTAACTACCTGGAGGGAATTTTTCTCATTGTTACCACATCGACACCCTGGAAAAAATAATTCAGTCTTTAGATTGAATGAAAGTGGAATAGATCTGGCCCTTAATGAAGGTTTGCCAAGTGTGGAGACAGTGGCTCCAGGATATTTACTAGAGTTCCCAAATCTGATTTTCTAAGAAATTCTAGCTTACATGTAGATATAAGGTGGTCTAGTCTAAAGCAATATTCTTTGAGGAACATTGGGATGGCCAGTCTAGTGACAAGATACAGCAAAAATGAAACACTTTCCACTGGAGAGAGGGTGTAAAATTCTTACATAAGTGATGTGATCAACTCACTGTCCTCCAGGGTACTGACAGTGTGCCGTGTTGAGAACTCCACTCTGTCATTTTGGAATAATGTTCATGATGGAGACAGTTCCTTTGGAGAACTGCTTCAGTAAATACTCCCTCAGAGTATGGCAAGTGCATTTCCCCCACGCATCCTACAACTAGAAATTCATTTGTGGTTTCCCAGCATAATCATGCTGGAAGGAATGCTTCTACTGAGAGTACTTCTTTTCCTTTGACTGTTATCTTCTCTCCATTGTGGGTTAAAGAAAATCTTCCCTCCAGATTCCCAAAGATTTTTATGTCCCAAAGTATGACTACAGATGTTTTGTCATTAGTGGTAACATGTCTACCTATGTGGATGAGAAGGTCAAATAAAGATTTGCCCAGACTTCTCCAACAGACCTTTGAGCTAAATGGATTTTGATTACATGATGTACTTGCTGAAGTCCAAAAGGACATATCAGTGAAATTAAAGAGTATTAACAGTATGAATCAAGATTGGAGCACTCCTTAGGATTCCCTAGTCACTCAATAGTCTACATTTTCCTGAGAAGGTATAGATTTAGCCATTCATAATCATGACATAATACATTATTGATGATATGAGAAAGTAAATAAGTGTCTAAAAATCTGACAAACAAGTAATTAAAACAACAACAAAAAATCAAACAATAACCCCAAATCATATAGAATTTTGAATTCTAGATAAATTGAAACACATAAAGTTATTTATGGCCAGTGTTTCCAGCATCCTCATGTTTCAAGGGTTAATAGAAGAAACAGTGCATTGAATGGGGAATAAGACAAAGATGTACTGCAGTCAGTCACTATAGACTAAACTGATTCACTTGCCAGGAAATCAACTTCCAGGTGAGTGCACTCAGGTATATAAAATCAGAGAAATGTAAATTAAAGCCACATGAGCTATTCTATCATGCCCATTATGATGGCTATCATAAAAAGGCAAAAGATAACAAGTATTGGCAAGGATGAGGAAAAAGAGGTTTGTACACTGTTGGTGTGAATGTAAATTAGCACAGCTATTATGGAAAGCAGAATGGATATTCTCAAAAAATAAAAATAGAACTGCAATCCATTTTTAAACTATATATACAAAAAAAATTAAATCAGTGTGTGAAGAGACATCCACACTTTCACATTTATTACAGAATTATTCACAACAGACAAGAAGTAGAATTAACCTGAGTGTGTACATAAAAAGAATAATGCATAAAACATGTAGTATAGGGCCTGGGGTTATAGGTCAAATGTAGAGTATGTAATTATCATTTGTGAGACTGAATTTAATCCCCGGCAACTCCCCTACCCTCAGCATGTGGTAGATTTGCACCAATCAAACACCATGTAGCCTTTAAAATGAAGGAAATTCTGTTGTTTGAAGCCACATAGATGCACCTAGAAATTATGTTAGGTGAAGTAAGCCAGAGGCAGAAAGACAAATGCTGTATGATTTCATTTTATGTGGTATCTTAAAAAGTTGAGTTAGTAGTATACAGAGTAGACTGGTGGTTATCAGGGCCATAGTCTGAGGCAGTTGGGAAGAAGTTGGTCAAGGATACAAAATTTTAGTTAAGTGAGAGAACTAAGTTTAGGAGATCTATTCTATAACATGTTGACTATTGTACTCATCCCCACTACCCCTTTTTGAGACAGGGTCTTTTTAACATAGTTCAGGATGGCCCTGATTTCACTATGTAGCCCACACTGGCCCCAAATTTGTAGTGATCCCCCTACCTCAGTTATAGTCATATGTCAGGTAAATTTATTGTGTTCTTGAAAATTGTTAAGAGAATAAATTTTCATTATGAGAAACAGTTTTAAGTTGATATAAATGTTGATAAACTTAATTTAACCCTCCACAATGTGTCCATATTTCAAGGTAACATGTACACAATAAGTATATAACGTCTTATTTATAAAGTAGGAAATAAAGTTTGAAGTACAAAATTATTTCCCCAATATTTGAAAATGTATATAGCTTTGGTTCACAAATGGCAGTAGATAGCCACTGGCTTTTCTTTTTTTTTTTAATATACTTGAAAAAATAAAAAGTTATTAACTCTCAAGTTAGTTCCATGGTTTTCACTTGTTGTGTGTTTCCTATACTTCATCTGCAGTTTTACTGCCCCACATGGAGAAGCTGCCGCTCTGGAACATCATTTGAGCTTGGTGAAGAGTTTTGTGTTAAGTAGTAAGACCCTGAGAATTGCAGAGGAAAAGGGACAGAAGTGAATTAGAGGATATGACAAGTGAAGAAAGGTTCAAAAGGATTTTCAATGTAAGTCTGAAATGTAATTTTTATCAAAACATGATGCGGTAAGTTACCCATATATAATAATAAATTTGAGATGCCTGTTTCAAGGTAGCTGTGATGGTCCACCTTCTGGAGGAAGGCTCCGACCTACCTTGCTCATTGATTTGAGGGGAAAGGGAAAGCTCCTGTGTGTGAAAAACATTTTGAAAAATATCCAAAAATCTTATTGAAAGGGAGGGTTATAAAGTTAATTGTTTCTGTTTTAAGCATACACTTTTAGATTTCTTATAAAATATTATTTCAAAAGTTATCTGATTCTGCTGCCTAATAAGAACCAGTTACAGGTTTAAAATCATATTTTTTCCTGGTAAAGAATCTGTTATCTAAAATGGCGACATATATCTTTTGAAATCATAGGATAAGAAGCTGCTAGATCTAGGCTATCAAAGTTTCATAAGCCATATCTATTGATGATACTAAAATACTTCATATATAAGGTTTGATTACAAGGGAATGGAGTTGATTTATATGTGTGGCTGATGAAATCTGTCTCATTTATCTCTAGTAATATGTTGGGCATGAACAAGAACTTTTAAGAGAAGTATAGAGAGCACAGTAACTTTGGAGTCAAACTGGCTTCAATTTCTCAAGCTTTAGTAAGTAACTTCACCTTTATAAGCTTCAGATTCTTTAACTGTAAAAATGTGGACTATAAAAATTTCAGCCTAAGGAAATTATGTTCAGTGTGTTGGGTTGAGAGAATGCTAACATTTTCTAGTCATACATCAAATTGCCAAAATGATAAAAAGACATACATAGCCAAGCTTTAAAACAATGAAAGATGATGACCTCTTTACTAAAAATAGGGAGTCATTAATGGGGTGGGGACAGAATAGGAACCAGTAGACAGAGAACATTATATGGCTACAAAACATCTCTGAACTTTTTGTAGCATTTCCGTGACCCTGAAGCTGCCACTGCCATGGGATTCCATCATCAAAAGGGGCAAGGTTAAGGTGTGACCCACATAAAAATTGTTATCTCAGAAACTTATCATCGAAAAGAAAAACAATGTGACACTATTTCCATAAGCAACCATAACAATATTTCTTATTTTACATTCCCTTTAAAGCATGCTTTGATACTTTTGCTATGGAGAAATAGGCTCAATAAAGATCCATTATAGTTCAGATTTATGGGTATGGTAAAGAGGTGTTAGGTGACTTCCAAGGATAAATCACGAGTTGATGCAACTTCCATCTGAGTCTACTTGGGCTTACTTTGGAACTGTGAGCTACCCATGTGGGAGCCCAAGAACTCCATGGCTGAGGTCTTTGTTCTCAGCCGAGGCTGAGTTCTTGGCTGAGAGCAAACACCAACGTGCCAGTCCCATGAGTGTACCTAATTAATCTATATACAGCTACTGAAAAAAAGAAATCTCATTTTATGGTCTGAGTAGTGCATTGAGCTGGCTGGGGTGCAAATCAGAGAGCTGGAGAGTTGAGCTAAGTAATTCTTCCAGAATGTTATATAAAGAAAACAAAAGATGAAAAAATGGAGACCAGTGATGAAGGGACTGGAGCAGTCTGAGCTTAAACCAATAGGACAACAGTAGCCCTTATATATAAACGAGTCTTTTACAAGTATTTCACGGGTGAAATAACAAAAGCTTGTGTAAAATCCATAAGTAACCAGATCTGTGCTTCTGTCTACCATGTCATTTTGTTTTGGGGAATAAGTTTAACCAAGCATCAGTTAACAATGTGAAAATAAATTTCAATTTGCTGCAAAAATGTGTTTTTCTTTCATATACCCTGTCACTCCTTTGTTTTCTGGCAATATCTATATGTTGATATTATTCTTAAAGTAGACTCCAGTGGTTCTTAATAAAACTGAGTATCTCTGTTTATTCTTTGATGAAGTATCAAAAAGTAATGAAAAAAATGCAAATGGATGAACTTCAGACTTTCCCATAAAAGTTCTAGAAAAAGAAAATGAAGTGAATGGGATAAAGGCAATATTTGAAAAATAATAAATGAACATTTCTTAAAGATAGAAAAGGTAAAATTTTTTCATAGTTATAAAGCCCATCAAGTTCAGAGCAACATGAGTAAAAATAGCCTCACAATTAGCATACCGTAATGACACCTAAGAATGTTAAGAAAGATTTAAACGAAGAACACCTAAGAAAATTAGTGAGAACAGATTTTAAAAAAGGCATACCAACTACAATGGAGTTGACAATCTGAATAACATCAAACTTGTATTTAACAACATTTAATCCAAGAAAATAATGGAGACATATCTTCAAAGCCTGAATGAAAAATAATGTGGAACTTATTTTTATACCAACCCAAATACAATTCAGTTGTGCATAAAAAACAGGTAAATTTTCAAATATTTCAGACTCAGAAATTTTGTTATCAGATATTCTCACCAAAAAGACTTCTAAAAGAAGTTGGTTAAAATAAGACAGTTCAATGGGATAATGAATATAAGGCACTAGGTATGATGTTAAATCTTTTTCTCTACTAATAAAAAAGGAAAATGCACATTATCCATTTCACCTTATGTATTTGGTCCTTATGACTAAGACTAAACAAAGAAAGAAATATCAAAAGGACCATAGAAGTTTTTAGTATATTATTTCATCTCCAGCAATCTATTTTCTTAGGTGAGAAAATACATTTCTGTTTTTCTCAGGGCATTGTTAGGTAAGCCTACTTCTATCTTACCCAATGTGGCCCTAAGTGGTTTACTTTTTCACTTTCTTATTTTTAAGGTAGGAACTACTAAGGTTAAATAGAAAAATGGATTAAAAATTTCTAGTACCCAATGTATACTTTGAAAAATGTAAGATTCATTATTTTTTTATTCAAGATGATAAGCATACAAAACATACTAACTTCATTATATTTACACTTCTATTGTCTAAGCAACTCAGTTCAGTTCACTGAATATTTTTGAATTCCTATTTATGGACTAGGTTCTTTTCTAATTGTTATTTCATAGTGGTATATAAATATATATCCCATAGATATGTGAATGAAACCTCATGATACATCAGTAGAAATGAATATATACTAATAATTTGCCTTAAACTATTCATGCAACATTTGTAATATTCAGAAAGTGCTTGCCATGTTCCTGGCTCTTTTTTTTTTGACTCTTAACTTTAAATATGTTTTTAAATACAGAGGAGAGCTACAAAAGGAGGAAAGTGACTTTATTATCCTCTTTCTATTGATCAAGTTTTTGTCAATGTAAACTTTCTTCAAGAGTTATAAACCCTTGAATTCTCAATCAAGTAACAGAAAGCATATACAGAGTGGAGAGGGTATTTTTAAAAAAATTGTTTGTGTTGCTGTTGAAATAATTCATGCACAGTGATACATGTTATGACCATTAGTCTTGGAAAAGGAAGTGTTGGGGGAAAGAAAGAGTAAAAGTTTAAAGCTGGATTCTCCTGTGGGAGAGTCTGGGTAAGCACCATGGAGGTCGTGCAGTGACTTCTGCTGTCGGCCAGCAGCCCTCCTCCGATTGGATCCAGACCAGAAGCCCGTGGGACCTCTGTGCCCCTATGGGTGAGTCAAAGTAAGCACCAGAGTTTGTTCAGGGACTTCTGCCACTGGCTAGTAGCCCTCCTGCCATTGGATCCAGACCAGAAGCCTGTGGGACCTCCATTCCTGTTTGGGTGAGCCTGTGTAAGTGCTCCAGAGGTCACAGAGTGACTTTCACCACCAGCCAGCAGCCCTCCTACCATCAGATCCAGACCAGAAGCCTGAGGGACCTCCATTCCCCTGTGGGAGAGTCTGTGTAGGCACTGCAGAGATCACCCAGTGACTATCACCACCTGCCAGCAGCCTTCTTGCCATTGGGACCAGATAGGAAGCCCAGAGGACCTCCATTCCCATTTGGGCAAGTTTGGGTAAGTCCTGCTTAGGTTGAACAGTGACTTTTGGAGCTGGCCAGCAGAATAGAAATGAGAAAAAATTCAAGAACCCAGACACAAAGATCATCATCACAGGGGAATTCAGGGAAAAGGGAAGTAGAGCAAATTGAAGCTTAATCACCAGGACTCTCTGAGCTGGCAACAAAAGCAGATATACTAAAATGAAAATCAGAACTGATCTCTGAGATGAAAATAGAGATGCTGTCCATAGTGAAAGTTATGATTAAACAAGAGATCAAAGACATGATAGAATTGAGATAGCAAAAGCAATGGAACCTTTTAAAGTGCTCCAAGCAGAGTTCCAGAATGAAAGTTCGTGAAGTAGGATGAGGGAAACTGAGAACTGAATTTCAGACCCAGAGGACAGGATCACAGCTAATGAACAGGAAAGGAATAACTTATGGAAAATGGCAAGGGACCATGAGAAATCAGTCCAACAGCTCCTGGATGACACAAAGAAGAGTAAAATAAGACTGACTGGAGTCACTGAAGAAGCAGGAGACAGTGCAAAAGACATTAAAAAAAACTGTTCACAGATATAATCACAGAAAAATTTCACAGGAAAAGGAAAAGAATTGGACATACAGATAAATGAGGCATATAGCACTCTAAAAAGCCATGATATAAAGAAATCTACACCTAGGCATATAATTATCAAGGTTCCAGATATCCAACAAAAGAATGAAATACTGAAAGCAGTTAGACAAAAGAAAAAAAACACATATAAAGGGAAGCCCATCAGGATCACAATAGACTTTTCAATGCAAACCCTCAGTGCAAGGAGAGCCAGGAGTGAAGTGTTTCAAGTCTTGGGGGAAAATAACCTCCAACCTAGATTGATGTATTCTGCAAAATTATCTTTCAGGATTGATTGAGAAATAAGATACTTCCATGACAAAGAACATCTGAAAAACTTCACAAATACAAAACCTGCACTTCAAAACATTCTAAAGAATATCTTAGAAAAAAACAATGAAGGTCAAAAACTCATGAGAATCAGCAGAGTGAACTCACTGGGCAAGACAAGAAACTGAATGGAAAGGGGAAAAGCAAAGAATATGAGTGAAGAACAGGAAAACACCATGGCAAGTTTAAATCAGGGCATATCAGTCATGACCTTTAAAGTCAATAGCCTCGATGTAGGAATTAAAAGACACAGACTGGCAGAATGGATTAAGAAACAAGACCCTAGGCCGGAAATTTAGCTCAGTGGTTCTGGTGCCTGCCTTGCAAGCACAAGGTCCTGAGTTTGATCCTGGTGACCACACAGAATTCTGGGCGTGGTGACTCACACCTGTAATCCCAGCACTTGGGAGGCAGAGACAGGAGGATTGCTGAGTTTGAGGCTTGCCTGGGCTACATAGTGAGCTCAGGGCCAGTCTGAACTACAAAGTGAGACCCTGTCTCAAAAAAAAAAAAAACCCTAAGACCCTACAACATGCTGCATAGAAGAGACACAACTATTTCAGAAAGAAAGCCATAGACTGAAAATAAAAGAATGGAATACAATTCTCCATGCAACAGGAATCTGCAGAAAAGCAGAAGTGGCTATCCTTTTTGCAGACAAAATAGATTTCAAACCAAAATTAAGACAAAGAATGACACTACATCCTTGTACAGGGAACAGTCCAAGAGAAAGAGATGACATTCATAAATATTTATGCACCAAATTCCAGTGCACCCAACTATATAAAAATTATTAATGGGTATGAAAAGCCAGATAAGCACTAATACAATAGTTGTAGGAGACCTCAGTACACCACTGTCACAAAAGATAGATCAACTGGACAAAAAATCAACAATGAATTACTTGAACTGAACAAATGGGCTTAATAGATGCCTATGGAGTACTTCACCCTACAAAGTCAGATTATCCATTCTTCTCAGCTGCTCATGGCTCATTCATCAAAACAGACCATAGTCTAGTTCATAGAACATGTTTAAGTTAATGCAAATGAATTAAGTTATCCCCTGTTTTCCATCTGATCATACTGCCTTGAAATTATAGCTGAATAGAAAGAGAAATTCCAAGATCCTCACAAACACATGGAAATTAAATAATAACTCTGCTGGATAACCAATGGGTTGCAGAAGAAATTAAACAGTTTTTACAATTAAATGATAGCCCCAATATAACATACAAGAATCTATGGTACACAATGAAAGCAGTTCTATGAGGGAAATTCATAGTAGTGAACACCTGCACCAGGAAAATAGAGCAAGCTCAAATAAACAATCTAATTTTGAACCTTAAGCCACTAGAAAAAGAGGAGCAAGAAAAACCCAAAGATCAGAACAGAAATTAATGCAATGGAGACCAAGAGAATGATACAAAAAATAAACACATCATAGAGTAGACTTTTTGAAAGGATAAACAAAACTGACAGACACTTAGCCAACCTTATCAAACAAAGGAAGGAAAAGGCTCAAAGCCATGCTATTAAGAATGAAAATGGGGAAACCACCACAGATCCACCAGAAGTCCAGTGGATAATAAACACATACTTTGAAAATCTGCACCTCAAAAGATGGAGAATGTAGAATAAATGAGTAGATTACTAGACACATATGAAATTCCAAAGTTGAATGAAGAAGATATAAAAATGTTAAACACCCCTATATCAAGCTGTGAAATTGAATATGTAGTAAAAATCTTACCAACAAAGAAAAGCCCTGATCCTGATGGCTTTACTGCTGAAATCTACAAAACTTTCAAAGAAGAGTTAATGTCACTACTTATCAAACTCTTTTTTTTAATTGAATTCTTTATTGGTACAATTTATATACATCTCAAAATCACATATAACATTGGGAAATTTGTACCAGTATATGCCACAAGTTAATTCTCTTTTTTTACCCATATCCCTACCCACTCCCCCCTCCTCCCCCCTTTATACATGCTCTTTTCTTTCTGTATCATATTTATTCCTTCCCCTCATCACATTCCCACACCAAGTTTCCTATAGAAATATTCCACTCTACAAAAGCTGTCCTACTTTCTAGAACTCATTTGCATCTACAGGTGTTCATGCCAAAGAGAAGATCCGGGAATTGTCTATCTGTGATCTATTGATTTCACTTATTAGTATATCCTCCAGATGTCTCCATTTGCACCTAAATGGATCGATCTAGTCATTCCTTATGGCAGAGTAATACTCCATTTTGTAAAAAAACCACATCTTCTTTATCCACTCTCCAGTTGATGGACATTTGGGTTGTTTCCAAGATTGAGCTATCACGAACTGAGCTGCTATGAACAAGGGTGTACATCTTTCTTTCCAATGTGAGTTTTTAAGTTCTTTTGGGTATATTCCCAGCAAGGGTATAGCAGGGTCAAATGGGACCCGTAGTCCTAGTTTTCCTAGAAATCTCCACACAGATCTCCACAATGGTTGCACAAGTCTACAATCCCACCAACAGTGTAGAAGGGTTCCTTTCTCCCCACAGCCATGCCAGCATTTATCGTTGGTTGACTTTGTGATCGCAGCCATTCTTTGTGGAGTGAGGTGGAATCTCAATGTTTTCATTTGCATCTCTCGAATGACCAGAGATGTTGAGCATTTCTTCATATGTTTCTTGGCTGCTTTGATTTCTGCCTCTGAGAAGTGTCTGTTCATTTCAGTTGCCCATTTTTGAATTGGGTCTTTAAA
>PVIC010033402.1:0-20161 GCA_004025085.1 Thryonomys swinderianus
GGGGCTGCTGGGTCCGGTCCGTCCGCCGCAAGCTCCCCGGTCCGCTGGGCTCACGGCACGGCGGGCCCGGGGCTGCTGGGTCCGGTCCGTCCGCCGCAAGCTCCCCGGTCCGCTGGGCTCACGGCACGGCGGGCCCGGGGCTGCTGGGTCCCGTCCGTCCGCCGCAAGCTCCCCAGTCCGCTGGACTCACGGCACGGCGGGCCCGGGGCTCACATTCCTTCTCTTTTACATCAAATTACCAAGAACCCCAATACCTCCAAAACCAAATTCTCCCTATCATAGACATGATGATCAGGGGAAGAAGGAAAAGAGTGGGACAAATTCCCCAATGTTAAGTGTGATTGAGCTGTATATAAAATGTATCAATAAAGAATTCAATTTTTTTTTAAAAAGTGTGCTCCACAGATACGTAAGTACATATTAGAAAACAGCACTATGAGAAAGAAGACATGAGCTACAGACACCAGCTAGAACATTATTTTTCTTCCATTTCCAGACATTCTGCAAATGGAGTCTGTTGCTCCAAAGATAGTATAAGCAAGCATATACTGGAGATACTAAGAGATACTCATGTATCTCTCTGGATCATTGCAGGCTTAGGTTTTAAGCACTTTCTTCCAGAGGTAATGACTAGATTCAGGAATTTGATTTGAACTATTTGGTCTGCCAAAGTAGTTCCCTGCACTTCCACCACCAGTTATGAGAGGGCCAATGCACTAAACCTTGTGAACCTGCATTGTTTCTGTCTTCCCAAGGTGTTATCACACAGGGGTGAAACTAACCTGCATTAGACAGAACAACCAGTAACTGCCTTCCAGCCCAACATCTATCCCAGACAAGTGAGAACATGGACAAGAGATTCTACAGAGTAATTTTGAATGTCTTGAATTTGAAACAAAACTTATAGCCACATTCTCCTATAAGAGGATAGAAGAATGTAACTGAAATGTACCCTCTGGGAAATGAAAAAGAAATAGTACATTGGATAAAGGTCAACCAGCCAGTTCAGCCAGCCAGGTTCCTGTGATGACAGCATTCCTGGATTATTAATATGTACCAGGAACTGTAAATGGTTGCAAAAATGTACATAGATTCCTTGACATAATATACTTGGTCACACCATCTGCCACTTTCAGCGTCATGGGCTGCATCCTTGAAATCTTATTTAATCACTTTCACTAACAAAGAGCTCCAAGCTAATTTTTGAAAATCTGCTTCTAGCACAGTCCCTTAGAGTTATTGTTCTGGTGCCTCTAAGGCATCAAAGATACACAGACATCTACTGAAGAATGGCAAGAACTTCAATATCTCTTGCAGTTTGGGTACTGAATTGAGTTTCTCTTAGGCTGAAGTTATTCGGATAGCAGAAAGGATATCCCCACATACATAGGCAAGCAGCTTGCAAATATCGATTGACATGCTTGGGGGGAAATGTTTTTAGAGTGTATGATCCCTATGCATAAACCAACTACACTTTGTCAAAAAACTCAAGATCAGGCTGGAGGGTTAGCTCAGTGGTTCTGGCGCCTGCCTTGCAAGCGCAAGGTCCTGAGTTTGATCCCCAGTAACCACATACAATGCTGGGCGTGGAGACTCACGCCCACCAGCAATCAATACTACATACCACAGTGCCAGGCATGGTGGCTCATGCCTGTAATCCCAGCACTCGGGAGGCAGAGACAGGCGGATTACTGAGTTCAAGGATTGCCTGGGCTATATAGTGAGCTCAGGGCCAGCCTGAACTACAAAGCGAGACCCTGTCTCAAAAAAAAAAAAAAAACCTCAAGATCTAGTCAACTCCAAAACTTATTATTTCAGCATTGCACAAGAGAATATGCCAGAATGAGACTTCCTTGGGTCTGATATTACCTAGCCCACAAGTATATTTGTTGTGTTTCCTGGGGAATATAAAATAGTTTCTAAGGAAAATTTTACTTACATAATGTTTTGCCTCACATTGACAGAACCTAAGTCTAGTCTTCAAAATCAAGCCACCATTGACATACTTTTGAAGTTCACAGCAAACCAACCACCCTAAGCAGCCTGGTGGCAATGTGTATGAGAAACTTAGATAATCACAGTCAGAGGATATGTATGTTTTAGAGGTAGACTCTCCAATTTATGGTAGACTTTTTTTTGTTGTGTTCACAGAGCAGAGTCCTTTTAGCCACATTTTTCCATATGGCCAGCTTTTAGGCCCAAATAACAAGAGTGTCAGAAGAAAGATAAAGATCACTCTAATTAGTAAAGTGAGTGTAAGAAAACAAACCAATTAGTACTGTATGAATCCCGTAGATTCCAGAGAGATAAGACCTGGAACCACCTACTGACACTTAAAGAGACTTTCCATTCTATACCAGAGATGTTCATTCCACCCTTGATGGAATGTTCTTTGGGGTCACACAAGGCAAATGCACTGATCTGAACACAATATTCCATTAGTTCCTAGATATGTTCACTATAGAACAAGACTGTTTTTCATAGTCTCTAACACAACTGTAGGCAGAAAAGTCTTATGGTTTTGGCTCCAAATTGGATCTCAACCTGACTGCATTCAGCATTATATACCAGAATTTTCCCCAGTCATAAGCAATTCCAAAAGCTCAAAGGCTGAAGTAACAGACTTCACAATTCACAATATACACAATCCTCATGGATCAGTACAAGAGTTGAGTTCACTAAGATCACTCTTGAGATACAGGTGATGGAGCAGCCACCAGCTCTGGAGAATCTTGGGGTTTTTTGTTGTTGTTGTTGTTGTTGTTGTTCTGGGTTTTTTTGACAAGGTCTTGCTTTGTAGTTCAGGCTGGCCCTGAGCTCACTATGTACCTCAGGCAAGCCTTGAACTCAGCAGTCCTCCTGTCTCTGCCTCCCGAGTGCTGCAATTATAGGCTTGAGCCACCAAGCCAGGCATTTGTGGTATGAGATACTGATTGCCAGTGGTCATGGCCACCACACCCAGTATTGTTACATGTGGTTACTGGGGATCAAACCAGGGACCTTGAGCTTGGGAGGTAGGCACTGAAACCATTGAGCTAAATCTCTGGCCCCCTGAAGAATCTTTTACCAGGAAGGAAATATTCCAGTCCAAAAAAACCCTTCCCTCACAACTCATTGACCTGAACTGGTTCCATGGACCCAACCATTAGAGGAGCAGGAAGTGTAATTCCCATCCAGATCTGCAAGACAAAAGCTAGAAACCCTTGGTAAGGGTAGCTGACGACTACTGTGTTCATTAAATATGCAACTCTGTTCTCTGCTATTTTCCCTGGCAGTCTTAAAATTTATAAAGCAGTTGATTTGACCAAACCCTGTGAACTCACTGACACAGTGTAAAATATCATTGGGCAGATATGCTGTCCAGGGTAATAGGAAAAATTACTGCCCAAAATGAAACATCACTCCTGGTAGGCGCCACTTCACCTTCCGTTTAGTCAATGAACAGTGAGCTTTACAGAATTCTTATCATATAGTCTGTCTCCTTGACTCTAATTCTCACACGTTTCCCCCAGAACTTCTCTATTTTCCTTCTTGTCCAAGAGTTGATATTTTATTCAGGTGGGACATAACATTTATCTCAAGAGCATTATCAAATCATATAGCAAGGCAGTGGGAAGAATAGGCTTTAAAAACCAGAATCACTTCTTTATTTTACAAAGAAATTTAAGTCTCAGTACAGTTATTTTTCAAGATCACAATCAAATGTCTTCACTATTAGCCCAATTCCCTTTCTATCTGTCATCCTGCAGGAACCAGAAAAGGGATTTTTCCCAACAAGCATAGAAAAATTTTAAACAGGGACTAGTACAGTGAAACAGGTAAGGGAGGAAAGATAGAAATTGAAGATCAGTGACATTTAAGAAGAAAAACTGGGGAGGCCTTCCATATTGAAGGTCTCCAAACATCCTGTTTTATGAAGCTGATGATTGACCTTCTCCATCTTCCTTCTTTAAAGACATGAGTCCGTGCTCGCTTCGGCAGCACATATACTAAAGACATGAGTCCAGCCACAACACGAGACTGTGAACCCATTTCACTATTTACAATGTCTGAGTCATCAAGAAAATGATCATTGAATCATTATTTCTGAAGTTAAAAGGAAAAAACAGGGGCTCCTAGGACATCAAGGGCATACTTACTACTGGCTTTTGCCTTGTACATAGTTTCCCAAAAAGTAGTATTCTTATTTATATTCATAAAACCAGTACCAAAATTCAATGCTAAATAATAAATTTGACTTTAGCTACCTCCCTCTTCATAAGCACATATTACACTCTTCTATTCTAGTTCTCAATACATATTTAAAGTAAATATCAGTCACATAGAACATCTACATAATCTTAGAGAAGGTTATAGTCATACAAATAGCAACATTAAATTTGGATTTGGGGGAAAAGGTAGTGTGAACTCTAGGTCAGAGTTTGAAAGCTAACTCTGTAATTTGGCTAATGATATAATCCTCCATTTCCTGAATACCAACATATGTGGTGTGGCTTTCAAAGGGTAGGACAAATCATTTTAGAAAAGCAACCAAAGTGCTCTTGTCAGTTAAAGCAGCTATTAGTATTAATTGTGCTTCAGAATCCTCACTAGCAACATTGTTAGAGACCCTAATTGTCATACCAGAGTTTATAGAGATATATGAAACCTGAGGTGTTGTCTGGTTATGATGGAGGCAGGTTCAGTGATAGAATTTTAAGTACCATATAGAAAATAAAGTAGCATTCTGTTTCCTGTTGTAATGGGAATGAGATAAGCCTGCCTAAACTACAGAGATGTCCTGAAAGGACAATGCTTCCTCCCAAAAGGAAGAGTCTTTCAAAAGATGGAAGAGCCTTCCACATGTTGTCAACCTGGGTGAACATGGACTCTTGTGTTGAAAACAGCACAGAGTTCAGCCTAGAAGTGTTTGCATTCATGATCACACTGCAGTTGCAAGGTGGCTTTCAAAGACCTATCTTTCTTTCTCATCTAGGACAAAGATTTCTAGAAAACAAAAAAAGGAAGGCAATTGTTGAGTTAATAACTTGTGCTCGGCTTGGCATGGTCACATAGGCCTATAATCTCAGCTACTTGGAAGGCTGAGGCAGCTGAATTATCTTGAGCTCAAGAGTTTGACAGCAGTCTGGGCAACATGACAAGGCTGTGTCTCAAAAAAAAAAAGCTGGCATGAAAGGGAGGAAGGTACTCACACTTGTAAATGTGTGCATATTATTCACAGTGTGAGGAGAAGCATGCAAACATCCCTTTCTTCAGAAATGCTGTTGCACTAAGCCATGCCCTACACAGGGGCATGGACACAACTTTAGAAGACTTCCCCTCAATTCCACTGTCAACTTTCTCTTTACACATAAGTCAGAGGACCAAGAGACTGTGAAGATGGAAAAGCAAACTACCTTCACTAAATCTGAAGTTGTATCAAGATTTTTATATAGCAGATTGAAACACAGAGACAATTAAATAAGAGAAGTTTTTTTTTTCTCCACTCAAATTATTTCAGAACCCTGTGCTTCCCTGGCCTCTACTCACTACAACGACCACAAAATATTTTCTTATACAGACACTAAACTGGGGGCTTGATATAGAAATCCACTCATACATCCAATTGGGCTTTAAACAAGGGAGATCTCACTGATCGCTTCCCTGGCTGGTAGGCTAAGGCATCAACAATATTGTCACTCTTTGATACTTGGATGGACATGATGCTTGGAAAAGGACTAGAATCTTGACCAGTGATAAGCTTCAATCAAAAAATCTAGCCAGAGGTGCTTACTTTTCTCAGTGGTAAGGACCAGTCATTACTGCTCCTTAGCAGTTTCCCCATCTTGTAAAAAAGCGTTACAATTAATGCCCTGAAGAGGACACTGTAGATTAAAAATATATATATAAATTCTCTTGGAGAGAGGAAATGGTATTAAATGGATATCATTTAGTGGTAAAATTGGATATTATTATCTAAATAACAATAAATTGTTATTGCCAATGTTTATCCAAAGGAAAAACATTTTTTTAAAAAAGGCCAAACAGATGAATGGATAATGAAAATAGTAATTACACACAATGGAGTGCTACTCAGCCATAAAGAAAGATAAACTTGGATCACTTGGAGGAAAATGTTTGCATCATGAGACCTTAATGTTAAATAAGTCAGGCTCACAAATTTAAATATCACAGTTTCTCTTACAAGAGAAACCTAAAATATAAATAAAGAGTGAAATAAAAGGTAGGTGATAGAAAGTAGGAAGTAACTTTCTCAAAGGGGAGAGAGACAAGGGATGGAGAGAAAGGGGATAAGAAAAGGAATTAAGATATATTATGTACATGTACAAACTCCACATGAGGAAAGTAAAAATTATATACTATGAACATGTACTTATTTTAAAAATCATTAAAAACTGACCCAAAGGCTGAGGACAAGTGAGAAGAAGGATGACAGGAAGAGTGAGAGAAATCAAGAAGGAAGGGAAAGAGAGATGTGTCCACTCAGAATCTGCACTCCTCCTACCCCACACTCGCTGTCTCTCCACAGTCCCCAAGCTCACATGCGAATGTGTATAACCAAGGCTTAGTGTTGTATAAGGTACAAGCAGGACAGTGTGGAAGGTCGTCAGACCCAGAGCCAGAAGTGCAGGAACAGCTCTCCTGAGGCAGAAGTCTAAGCAGCCCAAGAATTCTAAATTCAAACCTGTCTTGCCAGGTAGTCAGTAAATTGTTTATTAGTCAAGTTTGGAGGATAAAGCAAGTTTTGCATAACATTTTATTACCCTAATTTCAAGTATTTAGATATATACCTCATGGATCTTCATTTATGCTCTTACTAGTGTTAAGGATGGACCCAGATTCCAAGGTCTGTGAAGGTTGGGAAACACTGGGACAAACACACCCTTTTAAACAGACCCTTTGTAATGCAGGTTATCTAGAGCCTGAAATATGCGTCATGCATTATGCATATCTAAGAAGGGATTCTGCCATATTTCTTTCATTCCAAAATACACAATTTTTTCCACATTTTAACATTTCTGAAATGCATCTTACAATTGTCAAACAGCTGTGCCTGAACATATGCATTGAAACTTGCAGTGTGGGTGTCTGTGGCTTGGCTAGAAATCCCAGAGAAAACAGTGGGGCATGTTTTTAAGAAATATGGCATCACACTAACTCTTGATGACACAGAGGAAGAGACTATGTGCAAAAACATGAACATCAGTGCCTCAGAGTCAAAAATCACAGTCCAGAATGAAGCAAGATGCATGAGGACCCCAGCACAGATAACACAAAGATAGGAGCAAAACTGGCTTTTCATGGTGCCAGAGGCTCAGCAAGTTACTCCTGTCAGTGTCAAGAGCCCTGAATAGAAGTTTGTGCTTATATTCCCTTTCTGTGAAGCTTAATCCCACTGGAGATTCCCTAAGAATAGAGCAAGCAGATTTTACACACATAGCAGAGCAGTGGAGAAGGGGAGAGTGAAGAGTTCTGGCCAGACTTTCATAGTCCATTATATTCCTTTGGTGACAGATTACAGTAGTTGTCAGGGCTACTCATGTACATTCTACAAAGATCATAGTTACCTAATTAACCCATTGTTGCCTAACAATACAGTTAACCCACAGTTGTCTAGTAACAGTTAACTCATAGTTGTCCAGTTCTATATGGAGGGGTGGATCTCATTTCTATAGCTGATTTAACATAAAGAAACTTAAGCAATTTAATTTGCTTACTTTTTCTTTTCTAGGTATACCAAAAGTGATAACACAAAATATTAATATAAGTATTATAAAACTCTTTTGCTAAGTAAAAAATGAAAAACTTAAGTATTAAGAAAGAGTTACTTCATCACCAGTTGAGAATAGTTTGTCTCCTTTAGTTGAATATAAATTAACAGTCTACATCTGTGTAATGGCAGTTTAGCTTCCTCTATAATAGTGGGCAAAGTTTCCCGAGTGTTTTTGAACAGGGAAATCTTTTTTATCCAAATAGTTATGTGAGATTACTGTATTCTAGAGTAGGTTTTTGGAAGATTGCTTTCAGTGATGCATTTCTGAAATATGGAGGTTGGACAAGGCTTTAAAGCACAGGTAGTCAGACATGAAGAGTAAGAGTGGCCTAGAACCACTGAGCAGGTAAAAGGTGCTTTTTTTATAGAAGGTCAAGGGCAAATAAACTTATTTTTTTGCCAGCTGTTTTGGGGTTGTTTTGCTTTGTTTTGTTTTGTTTTGTTTCTTGACAGAAAGTAGACCAAGGTATAAGAAGACCTCAGCCACTTAAAAAGGGACTCTAAGTAGGAAGGTAACTACTGATTAACCAGAAAGTAGCAGTGGAGACTTTCTACCCATTAGGGAATACACACTGACCTATTTTCATTATTATATACGTAAGACCTCAACCATATACACTTTATCTCATATATGCCATTAATTACTGTCAAGTAATAGAAAAGGCATACCCAATTCAAATTTTAAAATTAGACAAAAGTAAATCATAAATATATAAAAATAGGCCTTAAAGGACTCTAAGACACAGAAGTTTAGCCCTCTGGAGATAAATAGACCCCTGACAACCAGTAGTAACTGCCAGACACATGAATTACACCAGTTTAAACCGCCAGCTCCTGAAGTAACCCCAGAGGAAACCAGCAGAAGCCCAGCCTAAAATACTGACCCACAGAATGCTGAGTAAGAAAAGTCACCTTTAGGAGTAGTTTACTGGGCCGCAAGAGCAGGGAGCACCCAGCCACCTCCACACCGAAAAGGTGAAAGTAGTAACCACTCCTGGTTGCTCAACAGAGAAACTGAAACTGTTTTAATAAATAACACAGTCCTTGTTGTAGCCCCACAAATCAATGTTAATAAAACACACATGCTGGAATAGTCCCCCGATACCCACCTAAGAACTTTTTGGTTAGGAAAAGAAAAAGAAACTTAATTTGAAGCTTTAATAACCTCCCAATTAGGTTGTTTCTGTTCACATTAATATTTAATCATGACATTACTGTGCCTATTTTAGAAATGAACTGAAATTAAGTAAAAATGTTTGATCATAAATAATTTCATTATTAAAGATAATCTTTGTTATGTATGATCCTGTGCCTATCTTTTATTAAGTTTACTTTTCATGTTGACATTTTTAAGAGTATAATTGTATGTTTTCATTCGTGGTAATATTGTTACCATATATTCATTATGGCATCATGCCAGGAGCACTAGCAATGAAATTCTTCCAGTTTTCTATGTTAAGAGCTGGCAATGAACTTGTTCTCTCTTTTACATCTAACAAACAGATAATAAAATATACTTCTAAAATCACTCCTGATTTCTTTCTTTCCTTCATAATTTGTCCATAAGCACTATTGGCCTTGATAGATGGGCAAATCAGAGTAACAAGCAGGACAGTTATCTTTTTCCTGAAATTTCTTGGTGATCTCAGACAGTTACTAACAGAAGGGTGGTGTCACAGGCAGAATTCCTGAAAGATGTTCACATCCTAGTGCTGGTAATTTGTAAATATGTTACTTTACATGGCAAAAGAGATTTTGCAGATGAGAATAAATACTCAACAGATAGGGAGCTAATTCTATATCATCTGGGTGGATGCATTATAACCAAGAGTCTTTCAAAGTCAGAGAGAGGCAGGAGACTCAGAACACATGTTACAACCAAAGGAGAGGTGGAGAGTAATGTGACATCAGAGGACATGGATCCTCCCCTAGCACTTCCAGAAAGGAATGCATCCCATGTGGCATCTGGATTTTAGCCCCATGAGACCTGCTTCAGTCTTTCACTCACAGAATTGTATGACAACAGGTCTGTGTTGCTTCAAGAAACTGAACCTATGGGCATTTCTTACAGCACAGTTGGAAGCTGATACCAGTGCCATTTCCTAGAGCACCTCACTTTCAACCCTGGCAGTCCTACTCATAGACTGTGTAACACAGATAAAACTGTTTTATCTAAGTTTCCAGTTTTTCATCTGTGAAACAAGGATAATGATGTTAGGCCTAGCATATATTGCGTACCTGCTAAAGGTCTGTTAGGGTTGTCATTATCAAATCCTGTTGTGGCAGACTGTGTTATTGTTCACACTTACTTGAGCTTGGGCCTAGTAGAGGACCCCAACACTTGCCCTTTGGCAAATGACTCAAAGACCCCAGTCAGGGCTAGCATGCACTGTGCACCATAGACAGACCTGGCCATGGACTTATCAAGTTTCTCCAAGGAGAGGCTTCTATAGAGTGTGTAGTTTGCCTCTGCTTTTCTCTTTGTTGAGAGTACGGTATTTCCCAAATACAGGCTCCTCCTTCACCTGAGCCCACCTGGGGAAGAAAAAAACAGCCTAGGACTGCAGTATATTACATGAGATGTGAAAGTTTAGCATTATAAATCATTGAGATTTAGGAGTTGTTTGACAGTAAAGTTGGCAAACATACCTGTTATTATCAGTCAGCTTTTCCACTGCTGGGACAAAAATGGGCCAATTCACAACACACACACACACACACACACACACACACGCGCGCGCGCGCGCATGCATTACCACCACCCCCATACAAAACAAACACATGTTAATCACAGTTAGCCTGACATTCATATTGGTACTGTGACCTCCACTTTGCTTATCATAGTAATTGAGCCATGGGTGAACACTTGGGCTTTGGCCAATATCTTTTTCCAAGAAATTTGGAAATGTGACCTAAAGGCAACCAGAGATGAGCTCTTCCTATATCTAGAGCTATGAAATTGGAGAAGAGGAGGAAATCTTAGGAATCCTACCTTGACACACTATGACTCTGTTCTGTAAAGCAGAGTCAGATATCTGCAGGAAAAGAAGAGAGATGTGAGGCCAAAGGATTACCTAAATTCCTGATTATTTTCTGATACCTGGACCTGGTCCACTATGAGGCCCTTTGGTTCTAAGAGATATGTCAGCTTCTTTTTCATAAATAAGCTCAAGTTGGTTTCCATCACCTCAAACCAAAAGCAAGCCACTCTTCGGAGCTATTGTGGATTTCCAGGTGGGAATGTCTCAACATTCCTGTAAGTATATACGTAACCAATAATATGATATACTGACAAACCGCACATTCATAGTTAATACTTTCACAGCAATGCTTACATAGCATTATTATGAGGCGGAAACTTCACTACATGCTTAAGATGTGTTAATTCATTTAATCTTCATAACACCCTATGAATTAGGTACTTTACTATCCTCAAGAATGATTTTAATCATTTTACTCATCTCTTCCCTCCTTGGTCCAGCAGAGGACTTTGACCATGCCTGTCTGTAGAAAACTTATTTGAATACATAAAAAATTACAATCAAATGAAACATAGATAAAGAAGAAATCCTAGCTTGCAAGCTAGCTAGCTTATGGCCTTGCATCCCACGGATCCCATACTTCCCTGTAATTTTGTGTCACCATGCACCATGTCCGGAATAAACTATAAGAAAAGTGTCCAAGACATGGACTATACTTCTCAGGGTGGGATGGTCTAATGCAATAGAGATTTGGTAATGATTCTCCCTCTCTCTTTAGACCTTTATGGCCTCAAAAGCCCATGTTCAAAAGCTATGGTTTGACTTCACTATGATCAGCCACTTGCTCTTGATTCAGTACGTTTTCCTATGCAAGTAACAAATATAAACAAAGCAAAACTTCAAGTCTACGTCAGTGAGGTACCAAAATATTTAGTCAATTAGATCAGGATAGCAAACAGCCTGTCACTCTGGTCAAGAGAGGGAAGAACCTGCCAAATTAGTTGTTGACTGATTTGACAGCTGTCTTGGTGAAAATAAGTCTTCTTTTATTAAATCGTGACAGATCATAGTATATCAAAAAGAAAACTTATAAAAGCCACTTTTCATCTATGTAAACAATAAAACCAAAGTGGCATATTGGAAATCTCTAAATAACACTATGTCTATATCAAAGGGTGTAATTCTTCAGATCAGAATAAATTAAGAAAGAAAGCCTCTTCTTCTAAGAGAAAAGGATTTAGAGGCTAAATTACCCCAGAGGGTATATCACCAATATCAAGTCAATGTCTCACTATCTCCAGCATCTTACACTGGCATCAACTCCCAGCTCTGTGTGAGCACCATGCCACGTGCCCTACATCCATTACAATCAGCAAGCCTGTAGGAAAAGGACCGCTACCCTCATTGGAAAGAGAGGAAACAGTGGTCTATGTAATTTACTCAACTCTACATACACATTAAATCTCAAAGCAGACATTTTAACTTATAACATGGTAACTTGACTTTTGCCACCATGCTGATGGTTCCATTCTAAAAATAACCATTCTTTCCTAGTCACGTCTTTCTGGCCATCTTTCTCCTTTGACCAACTCCAAAACTCTAGACCCACTGTTCTCTAGGTGTTAGAGGTCCAAGAGCACCTGCCTTCATTAGGGTGACAACTGTGGCCTCAAACTTCAACACAGCATAATCCTATTCCATTTCTAGGTTCAAGCCCATTGAGTCCATACAGTATACTAAGCCCTCTGTACCACTGTCTGCCATGTGTAGTGTGGGTTTAAAGCTCCTGCTGCATAGCTGTTATTAGAGAGGAAACATTTCACTAACAGTGTCTGACCCAGGATTTCCAATACCAACTGTTTATACTATAGCTCAAACACCAGAGGCTCCTTCGATGAGCACAACAGTAAGATTTTCATTGCACTGTCACTGACTTTTGTCTTCTAGTCATAGCCATGACTTTAGTTTCTCCTTTAATTTATAAAACAAGCACTGTTTGAAGGACACCATGACTAGCTAGTGACTACTCTGTGCACTACATCCTGCCACTTTCTGTGGCTGGCTTCTTAACTTTTATTTATATCAATTTCTTCTTTGCACAGCATGACCAAAGCCCAGAGGAAATCACAGAACATACAGAAACCATTTAACCATTTCTAATTAACCCTTTTATTCAGGTATGAAGGTTCAACAGATACTTAGAACTCTTTATAGCCCATGACTTCTTTATTGTTTGGCTAAGGTTATGATATAAATTAATAATGATTAGAAATATATTTCCTATAATTAATACTGGTAAAATTATTTTTGAAAACCTGCTCCAAAGCCTGAATCGATTTCATTAAATTCTAGATCCTTATTTTTCAATACTTAGTCAAGTTCATATGTCATTAAGCTAAATTCCAGGATCAGCTTCAGAAGGAAGAGAAGCCATAGAAGAAATGAAATTGGAAGACATGAGATCCTCTTTTTAAGAAGAAAAAAAAGAAAAAAGAAAGAACGAAAATGAGAAAATGAAAGCAGGAGAAAGGAGCCGGGTGATTTTTTTATAACAGTGGCCAAACTTCTGGTCTTTAATCCTAACCAACTCCATTGTTAACACTGTTAAAGGAATATTATGTGTTTTCTATAATTCTTTTTTCTCTGAATTCATATCCACTCTCAGGGAGAAGAAGAAGTGATGGTATAAAACATGTCTATACAGTCACCTGCCCCAAATGAACCCCAGATGGCTCTCCATAGCATTATGTTTCGGTTCAAATTATAGCCTGCAGTTGAGTCTCTAGAAAGACAATTAGTAAACCTCCATAATTCCTTGACTTTAAGCAGCATTTTCCCTTATCCCTCTCAAATAACTCTTTCTTAGAGGATACATTTGATAATCCATAGCAATTTAAAATAACAAATTTGAATTAAGTACACTTCAAAAAGTTAGTATAAAAAATAATGTAAATGGTGTGTTAGTAATTTTTAGATATGTGTTTCATTATGTTGAATATGATAATATTTTGGGTACATTAGGATAAATAAAATATAAAATTTTAAAGAAACCACATCAGATCAAATTACAGAAGCAATCTTCCATACTGCAATCAATTATGCAATATTTAATATACATACCATCAATTATTTTGAAGGAGGCACACAGCAAAACAAAGACCTATAAGCCCACTACTAAAAGTAGACCACTGTTGTATCTATCAATGGCCTTCCCCATTCTAGCTTTTCTGCAACATCTAGAGGAAAATTTTTCCCTTTTAGATTTTAGGTTATTTTTGTTGCTTTCCTTTGTTTTTGTAGTTCTATGCATTTAACTTAGGGCTTCACACATGCTAGACAAATACAATCACTGAGATATAGCCTCCATTCTCTTGTTAGTTCTTAACACGTATGCCTTCCTACCTATGTGGCTCAATGTACTTGTCTTTGAATTTTATAAAAATAACATCATGCCATATGATGTCTCTAATGACCTAGGTTTTCAATTCAAACTTTTACAAAGATTCCATCACAATTGGTACAACTGTGATTTATTTTCTTTGCTTAAGGTATTTTAATGTTTTTACCTATTCTTGCAGCAAAGATATTTGGGTTGTTTCCAGTTTGAATTCCCACAAATATTGTATTCTGAACCTAGTGAATAATGCAACGCGAAGCTAAGGAAGTAGCTAATGCTAAGGTGTACTCCAAAGGATCAAATGCAAAATCATGACATATGCAAATGTTTAAGTCCGCAAGACAGTGCCAAACTGCATTCCAAAGTGGTTGTACAATTCATATGCCAACCAAGCCAAAGATTTCAAACTCTGTTTCAATCTTGTAAAAAACTGAAAATGGTCGGGAGGCAGAGACAGGAGGATTGCTGAGTTCGCGGCGGCTTGCCCGGGTACCATAGTGAGCTCAGGGCCAGCCTGAACTACAAAGCGAGACCCTGTCTCCAAAAAGCAAAAAAAAAAAAAAAAAAAAACTGAAAATGGGACTAGAGATACGATATGGACCAGGAAGGAGTACAAAAGAGAGTTTTATATAGTGTTTTAACCCCCACCTCAGCTAAACCAGGTCAGAATCTTTTTCCTCACTTTCTGACTAGCCTTCAGTCACAAGCAACCAATAAAAACCCACCAGAGCCGGGCATGGTGGCTCACGCCTGTCATCCCAGCACTCGGGAGGCAGAGACAGGAGGATTGCTGAGTTGCAGGCTTGCCTGGGCTACATAGTGAGCTCAGAGCCAGCCTGAACTACAAAGCGAGACCCTGTCTTTAAAAAAAAAAAAAAAAAAAAAAAACACCAGAGCTGCCTGGGCCTCAGAGCACCTTCCTCCCTCTGTCCCCTCACCTGCCCTCTGGGTGAGTTCTCACAGTACCTGCCCTTAGCTTTGATCCTACATGCAGCCAATCAACAGGAATTGAGCCCCTTTTTAATGCCAGACCCCAAAGATTTAGCAGGGAGATGAAAGGTAGGCATTTACCTTTCTATTCCCTTAGAGGGAAACAGAAGAAACAAGCCAACAAAAGATACGTTTGGCTTGCAAGTATTGTCCATTTTTCCTATTTATTTGTTTAAAAAACAAATGAAGAGCTTGAGAAAAGAATTTGACCCAGACAGCAAGTGCCAAAGCCAGCATTCTAGGTAGGACTAGGGTGTCCAAGAATCCAAAGAAGCCACGGGCACAAACATCTAAAAAGGCACGGTAAAAGACGACTCTGGGAAAAGAGACAAAAGCTAGGTTGTGCCCGGTCTATGTAGGGCAGGATGGTAACTAAACAGAGTGGGATCCCCTACAGATAAGCAGAGCGAGACAAAAGGGATCCACCCATAGGATTCTGGGGAGGGCTTGGAGGGGAAGGGACAGGTAGAAGGAAAACATAGAAGGAACATCTTCATCAACTGCAGCAATGTCTTCCTGCTCGCCACCTTCTGGGTGATTAATGTTTATGAAGCATGTGGGATATATGCTCCATATTCCCAGGATGCCACCTCCAGGATGGCTGTGGAAAGGGAAGAGAAACAACAGAAAGACATAGCTCTTTTGTCTTTCACCCCTAACCTCACCATGAACGTGAACCGTCTCTAGGCTATTGCCAAACGAAGCTGTGGCACCAAGGGAAGATATGTTGGAACCCTGCCACTTCTGAATAAATTGATGAATGAGCTTTAGTTTCTTCCAGGGTAAAATGGGATGAAGGAGAGATTCTGAGTACCTACTTCTATCAGACACCAAACACACTTCATCTCTTCCACACCAGAGAGTGATTTCCATTTTATGGATAAGAAACCCAAGGCCATAAGCTATTAAAGTAATTTTCTGAAGACCACAACGCAAGCTTCCTAACCGCAGTCCTAGAAGACTCCACAAAGGCTGCCTCGGGGATGTTAAAAAGCACTATGTGAATGTATGTGAAAGCAAAAGTTTCATTTCAACTTGCTTTTTCACATACTTTCTGCCCAATGAGCTCTTTGCCTTCTCCCAAATGCTTTGCACACTTTAATAATTTTTTCTCTTTCGCTTTAGTTTAGAATTCTTGCCTGTCTTACCTATTGAGTAATCTTTTATTTAGTTTGCAAAAACTTGCTGAGAAATTTTTCCTTTTCTAGCCTTCCTTTCCTTTGTCCAGGAAACAAGATTATTTTCCATTCTTCTGAATTCCAAGATACAAAAAATACACATATTAGCTATTATCACTATAATGTGTTAATGACACACCCCCAAAACTCTGTGATGTCAAACAAATATTTTTCTTGCTCACAAATTTGGGAATTGGCTGATGCAAACTGGGCTCAGCTCTGAACCACATGGTGATTCCAGGTCTCCTCCACGTAAGTAAAATTAGACCCACTCCATGGTGAAAAGAATTATGGGGTCAATGGCAATGGGTGCAGGATCAGAAATAGGTGAAGATTTAAGTCAATAATTCAATCTGTCCAGTACACTTATTAAGATGCTCACGTAATCACTTCTCCAAGACCCCTGATAGGTGGGCTCTCATTATGTGTCAGACTCTGGGGACACCACTGTGAACAAAAGCAGGTAAGGTGTTTATGAACCTGAACTTGACATTCTCAGTGGAGGGTGCTTGAGGGAGTGGTACAGAAAAATAAGCAAGAAAGATCATTTCAAAATGCTTAGTACTCCAAAGAAAATAAGAACTGTATTGGTTAATCTTGATTACCAACTTGATTGGGCTATGAAATGCCTAAGAAATAAGCAAATCACATTACTGGATGTGGCTGCAGGTGTTTCCACAGATGATTGGATCATAAGAGCTCTAACTTCAGTGGACTGATTCATTGATGAGCTCATAATTCAAAGGCATTATTGAAAGGTGGTGGGAACCAGAGGGGGGACTTGGAGAGAGTGATTCGTGGACATGACTTTGGGGATGATATATGGTTCCTAGGCCCTTCTTCTTGCCCTTACTCCCTCTTGTTCCTTGTTGCCACAAGGAGCAGAGCTTTCCTCTACCAAAGCCTTCCATCATGATGTTTCTGTCTTGCCACAGGCCCATGGCAATGAAGCCAAGCAACCATGAACTAAACTCTTTGAAAGCAGGAAACAAAATAAACTTTCCATCCCTTAAGTTATTTTGCTCCTTTACTTGGCCACTGATGAAAAGCTGACCAACAGTACCCTTAGACATCAAAAAGGTGACAAGAGCAACAGCATGATGAAAGGAGAGTGTGGTTACCTTAGATGGAACAGCTGGAAATGGCCTTCCTGGGAAATTCACTTTTGAACTGAAAGATGAATAATAAGACTGAGCTGGCCCCGTGCATCCCGAGGACCAGGGAAGAGTGTGGCGAGTTCAGCAATGCCTACTGTTCTGAGCAACACAAAGAACGTTGTGCATTTGGGATGTGTGGCCAGTATTAAAATGCCTTAGAACACTTGTTGAAATATAGACTACCGAGCCTCAGTCTCAGGGATTTTGTTCGGGAGATCTAGGGTGGTCCAGTGAATGTGCATCTCTAACAAGTTTCTGGGTGATGCTGTTGAAGCAACCATCATGCTTTTGAAACTGATACACATTCATATGATCAGGAGCATATGTCTTATAATGAGGCCTCTTAGGCAATGACAAAGATTTTGCTTATTGTGTTATTGTTGGTTACTACCTTGTGTGGGAAGCCACTGGAGCATTAAACAGAGGAGTGATATGGCGTGATTAACGTGAGTTTGGGGATGCCTTTGGTTTTTATTTTTGGTTTCAGCTTTATTGGGGTGCACTCAACAAAAATCGCATCCAGTTAGGTCTGATAGAGCACTCTGGCTTCTATACAGAGAAGGAATCACAGGGAAGGAAAGTGGAAGAAAGAAGTTGACAGGTTTATTAAAACAAACCATTAGTTTTTTTAATTAATTGATTTTATTGGTACATTTTATATATGCATAATGACCACAATTGACATTGAAAATTTGTACCAGTATATGACACAACTTAATTCTTTTTTTTTTTTTTTTTTTTTTTTTTTTTTTTTGCTTTTTGGAGACAGGGTCTTGCTTTGTAGTTCAGGCTGGCCCTGAGCTCACTATGGTGCCCAGGCAAGCCGCCGCGAACTCAGCACTCCTCCCGTCTCTGCCTCCCGAGTGCTGGGATTACAGGCGTGAGCCACCACGCCCAGCATTATATGTGGTAACCGGGGATCGAACTCAGGTTCTTATGCTTGCGAGGCAGGCGCCGGAACCACTGAGCTAACCCTCCGGACACAACTTAATTCTTAACATTCCTATTCAGGATAATAGGGTGTATAGGCAGCCACCAGTATAGAAGAGACTCAAGGGAGAGGGAAGCTTTGCAAGAGGAAAAGGTCAATTTAAATATAATCTGAGCCCCTACCCAAACCCAGCCTGCTGCAGACCTCCAAAGGTCCCACGAAAACTCCATTTAGTGTGAACAGCAGCCCTGCAGACAGAAGCATCAAATTACAAGGAGCGCAGCGGCTTGAAACAACCACGGGCAACATGTCAGCCTCATGGTGACCTTCCTCCCCTGAGCTCATGTTCCTAGTGAGAGGAGACAACACCAGGCCAGGAAGATACTTTCAAAAGGTGTTTAGTGTCATGAAGAAAATAAACCCTCCATTCTGCAGGTCTGGACCACTCCTGTGGGTGCTGCTCCACCCTGGCTACAAAGAAAAGGCCTCTCAGTGCTCACCCCTAGACCCTGATGGCTAAACAAGGCACAGAGATTGGTAATTTGCAAGTAACATTATTACCTAATCCACCAGGTACGACCACATGCTCATACATTAGCTCAAACCACAAGCCTACAAGACATATACCATGATTGTCCCCACTTTTCTGATGGAAAAACTGAGGCACTGAGTAGTTCATTAACTTGCCAGAAAACACAGACGTAGAAAGAGGCAAAGCTGGATTTCAAGACCAGGGTTCACTGCGAGTTGGTTCTTGTACACACTTGGCTACATGGGCTCTCTGTTACTCACCAGCAGTTTTTCTGAAGGGGTCACCCTTTTCTGAAGGGTCAGCACCCTTATCCCTGGTCAGGCTCCAACATTACCAAAGAGAAAAGTCTAGTCTTGCCAATGCCTGTGTTCCTTGCCAATAAGTAGCTGGGATTGTCAGAGTGACTGCAGCATTAGCAAACCCTATGACTGAATCTATGTGCCAGGCCTTTTCCATAGAGAAAATATGGACATTTTCTTTTAATAATGCTACAGAGAAATAATGAAATGGTAACATTACAAAAACATAATTAGGTCTTCAGGAAAAAAGTCTCCACTGGAGTCCTATAAAAAGACCACAGGTGTTCGTCATTATTTTTTATTTAGCAGACAATTTTAGCCATTGTTTGTTTTTTCCCCCATTTATTAAGTTCTGGTATTTTAAGATGATTTGTGTATAATAATAACAATAATTTCCCGTTTGCCTGTCAGTTGTGAGCCACTTTAATTACACATATTCATTTTCACAAGTTAACTTGGTAAACACACTCATTTGTTATATTCCCTGCTCATTCAATCAGTTAGCACAGCTAGTAACTATGTTAAGTATTTTGCCATCGTGTTTCAGTAATGCATCTTCATCAGTTTCCAACACTGTTTCTCACAGAGACAGACACAGACTCCTGAGAGTCCCTTCTCATTAGATCACAGATGCCACATCTTCCATTTTGGAACAGGCAGGTGCAGCAGGCCCAATGGCAGCATCCCTTCATCCTCTCTACCACAGTCAAAAATCATTAATTCAGGGCCGGAGGGTTAGCTCAGTGGTTCCGGTGCCTGCCTTGCAAGCGCAAGGACCTGAGTTCGATCCCCGGTTACCACATATAATGCTGGGCGTGGTGGCTCACGCCTGTAATCCCAGCACTTGGGAGGCAGAGACAGGAGGATTGCTGAGTTTGTGGCGGCTTGCCTGGGCTACATAGTGAGCTCAGGGCCAGCCTGA
>PVIC010033403.1:0-20167 GCA_004025085.1 Thryonomys swinderianus
CTATGAACTCAATAGTGTCACGATCCGTCCATGAGTATAGCACCACCCACAGACCCAATCAGCTTTCAAAAGCTCACTTTTGAACACAAGAGTGTTCTGGAAGAGATTTTAGATCTAAACCACACCAAATCACCATCACTGAAAACATTACTTTCTGTTCTTTTGCAGGGTGGTTGGTATACTTTCAGGTAGTCACCACCTTGTTTTGCTATCAATATCATCCCCCATGTTGATGACTAAAAACTGAATGAGGTAAATGCAACTTTATTTTTTTATGACATGGATGTTGTATGCAGGTCCTGCATTGCTGCCACCCAGATGACTCTTAGGATGAGAGCAAGCTCCTCCAGCCACTTGGTATCTCCTAGGCTAGAGCAGAGGAAATAGGGCGATCAAAAGCTGGAAGTTGTACCATATCCGAGGAGAAGACTTCATTCCCTGCTCAGCGTTAGGAAAGTCTTTGCCGCTTAGAGGTGCTCCCGCGGTCGGGGTTTCCAGGCTGGTAAGGCCGGTGTTAGGATCAAGATGGAGGGCGACTTGTTGCCTTGGACTTCATTTGTAGATTACCCTTCGTGGGGAAGCAGTGCTTGCTTCCTGCTTGCTTCCTTATTTCCCTTTCTGTTCTCCCCAGTTTAGCGTCTCTGCTGTGACTTGTTGCCTGAAGCTCATTGTGTTCATAGTTTTTGTAACTACAGAGGGGCCCGAAATTATTTTCCTCCAAGAATTTTAGGCTGTTGCTCTTTTGTGTGGCATTTACTTGTTATTTTTTAAGGTTAACTGATCACGTTTGAAACATAAATGAAAACAACTGAAGGGTCTTCATTTTTTCTGGAGCTACCAGTGTCACAGATCATAGACTTTGTCCCAGAAAAACTGTGTTCTTTATTTGCAACTATAATGAGTTTTGTTGGAATGGTTTGCTCTGTTTCCACTTTTTTGACAGCTATCTGTAAAAACAGTAAAAAGTACGGTTTGGGCACCGAGACATTTTAGATGAAAGAACCATCTAAAATATATAATTTATTGTGGTCATTAGAGAGATGATTTCAAAAAAAAAATCAGATAGGGGAAAGGAATAATGCCTTTCTGGACTTGGGATTTTTCTGTTAATGTAGGAATGAAAAACATATTAAAAAGCTCTATTGTGGAAATGGGACTATTCAGAATAAAGTAAACCACATAAAAACAAGTCTTATAACTTCTTGATTGTTATTTATCTTAATTCAATAGTAACTTTTTAGAATTTAGAAATTGTTATGTTAAATAAAACTAGGATTTGTTGGCATATGCTTTGTATTTTGTGTACTATCGTATTTTAAAAGGACTAAACAAATAACATATAACACACATATTTAAAGTTCTCAGAATTTGAGAACTAGTCATAGGAAACTCAAGGGGAAATTTTAGTTGCTGAAACAATGGTCCAAATAAATAAGCTAGTTCCTGCAAGACTGTGTGACATCCTTTTGTGCCCAACATGGTGTCCAACTCTGTACATATTTCTTTATTTAAAATAACTTACTTAGAAGAGCAGGGAGATTTTAAAATCCTCATGCTGAGGAGCTTGAGTATCTCATACAACACCTGAGACAGTAATTAATAATAAATGCTGACTAAATATTTGTTTCTAAATACATAAATTTGGTTCTGTCTTCCGAATTCAATTTTAATTTTGAGCACATTGTGATATTTTGCTGCCTTATCTTGCATCTTCCTAACATTACAAGGTGCATTAAAAATATGTCCAGGTGGCAAGAATTAGAAAACATGTGTTCATCTTAGGAGGAGAGACTGCTAATGAAGAAATCTTTATGAGCTCATAAATCAGTGCTGTGTAAAAGTGTTGTCGGAACACCATCTGCATCAGGATAACTTGCCTTGCTGGTTAAAATAAAGATACCTGAGCCCACTCTGGAAATATTGAATCAGGGGTAGGACTTAAGCATCAATTATCTTTCAAGAAAGTCATTCGCAGTCTCAGTACCTAAGAGTTTGTAAATGGAGCCTCTGGGCATACTCCAGAGGTACTGAATTAGTTTGCATTCTAACAAGGACTTTAGGGATTTAAGCACACTTTAAATTTGGGGCTATCCATCTTGCTGTTTTAGAAATGTCAGTGCCATCTCAAATAATGGATCAACTCACATACCAGAGGATCCATTTCTCAGTTTCTACTTATTCAGACACACTCCCATTCTAATATGTCCTGCTGAAATGTGGGAGAAATGATTTGTTAATCCTGCTCCTAGGAGCATAATGTGAGATTACAATATAGTCATCTTTCCGACTAGGCCATCGGTATCCAAGTCAACAAACCTAGCTTTCTTCTCTTTACCACCGCCATCCAGTGCTTACTCAGAATAAGTAACTACTGATGCTGAATGAATAAGTAGAAATCACTCTCATACTGGGAGAGGCACACATATCAAAAATGGGGGAAAGTATGACTATATTTTATGAGGTTAACAATTCTGAGGTTGCAATTCTGATTTTTACTGTTTCTTATTGATGCATAAATTACCTATAATGGTATATTAATAGTGAATTCTGGAGGACTGTATAATAAACTGATTTCACTGTCAATAGCCATCAACATTTCCAGGTTTGGATATAAGTTAGCTCTGAATGCCTTTTTTCCTCCCTTCAGAGAACTTATGTGGCTGTTTGCCTCTCAGGGCTCCAATCCCTCATTTCAGTAATTGTAATTGTAATGTCTTGTAACCGTAAATATGTAGGAAACAGAATGAACAGGCATAAGCCAGTAGGAGTGGGAAGTCAGCAAAGATGCAGTTTGTAGACTTTCTCTCTTCTTTTAATCTCAAGACTATGATCCAGAAAACTTTCAGATATTTGAATCCTGGAAAATAGCTTTAGTGTATACTATTTTTAACTTTATGTGTCAATGTAATTTACATTGCATTCTCTCTATCTATCTATCTATCTATCTATCTATCTATCTATCATCTATCTAATCTATCTATCTATCATCTATCTACCTAATCTATCAGCTATCTATCCCCAGATAATTGTGACTAAAGAATAAATACAGTTTTCTTTATCTGCTACAGTCATGTTCTATATATTTACTACACATACTGAATTAATGAATTCTAAAGCATTATTATTATTATTGTTGTTATTATTATTTTGGTGGTACCAGGGATCAAACTTGGGCCCTTGTGCTTCCAAGGTAGGCACAGTGCCACTTGAGCTAAATCCCTAGCTCTAAACCATTATTCATATGGGAAATATAGACTTAGATTTCTGTGAAACTTTGTTCCCCAGCAAATTAATATGTACTTTTCTGTCTTTCTCAATAAAGACACTTTTACATTCTATGTTCTTTCTTTATTAACACAGACTCACAGCCAATAACACTAGAATTCATGCCTCATAAAAGTCACATAACATGGATTTTTTTCTTTAAGGCACAGTGAAGATTTCTTCACAGACCTCCACGACTACACTGGGAGCATTTTAAACAGTAAAGTCACCCACACTCAGCACAGGCATTTGCAAAATATGATGCATTAGATCTCCAAAAAGGACACTTGTTTACATCATGAAAAAGGTTTCCTCTAACAGGAGAAGTTCATGTTTGGTGGCTCAAATAGTTCAGTGATTTGCAACGAGTATAAAAGTAGCATGTGGATTTTGGGATTCCCCATAAATTTTAGTAAATCTTGATTCAAGAGAATTTTAAAATATGAAATCTGCCCATAATGAAATGTTTTACATTGCCAGAAAATTTCTTTAATATTTAGCATAGTCCTTAAAATGTATATATACATTTATTTAATAAAGTGCCTCACTTTTTTGTGGTTGGAAAGCTTTCAAAATAAGTCTATGATTGCCAAGTCAAAAGTAACACATTTATATTTATAAAGCATTAAAAAGGTATGCTTTAAGTAAATATAACCAAAATTTGTGGGGCCTAAACTTTGTGTACTATTTCTTTTATAAAAGCCTCAGCATGGCCAAATGAGCATGCATTTAAATTATTACTCTAGTAAATGGAAAATTAAGGTAGAAAGTTACTGATCTATCTAAATTTATTTAATTAGTGAATATTCTTGTCTAAATTTGTTTTACAAATTATTTTCTATGAAAAGTGTTTTGAATTCTTGAAATTTTGTGCTTATAATGTTTCACATTTATTTATTTATTTATTTATTTATTTATTTATTTATTTATTTATTTATTTATTTATTTATTTATTTATTTGAGATAGGGTTTCACTTTGTAGTTCAGGCTGGCTCTGAGCTCACTATGTAGTCCAGGCAAGCCTTGAACTCAGCAATCCTCCTGTCTCTGCCTCGCGAGTGCTGGGATTACAGGCGTGAGCCACCATACCCGGCTCACATTTATTTTTTATGTGTAATTTCTTTTCTTATCTATATGTAATTAGTATTTGGAATTAGGAAGAGATATTTTAATAGTAGACATAAACTCTAGTGGATGATCATAAGCTCAAGTACTGCTGTAGGCAGTAAGTATTTTAAATATTGGAAGAAGCTAAATTTAAAGAAATTTGTAGTTACAGAATTTGAGGTATTTGTCTTTTTCAGAGATGTTCATGCTGTGTCTTAATCTGAAAATAAGTCTATACAACTCTTATCAAGAGATAGCATAGTTTTCTACTTACTTGCATCTGGATGGCCCCATGACTACTATGATCATTTCAAGTCTGTAGAACTGACAGTATGGCTGTGTTAGACACAACCCTTAACAGCCCTGGATGCATCTATTTCCTGGCTATTGTAAGGCAGTCATTTATTAAGTGCGTCTATCCAAGTTCTCCATATGGAGAGGCCTTAGAAGACAGGAACCCATATTAGAGATAGAAATACCAAGGAAAACTAAGATGCCAAGCATATGAAAGATGCCGTCTTAGAAGTTGGCCTTCCAGCATCAGTGATGCCAGAGCAGAGATTAAACTATTCACTTGAGTAGTCTAATCTCTGACTTCCTAACCTATAAAACTGTGAACAAGACTTAATATCCAACTTTCATGCCATTTTATTTTGAGATCGATCAATAATGAGACCAGTTAACACAGCGTATGTACCTAGCAACTGAAAAACTTTTATACAATTAATCCATTTGCATAGCCAATGAAAGGTTATTTTCCCACTGAATTTGCTGGGCATTAAACTGAATTCAGGTCCCATTCTCTATGGCTTACTATGTGACTCAAGATGTTACTCAACATCCCAAAGCCTGAGTTACCCCTTCAATAAAAATGAGGTTATGGTAAGAGTCAAATTTTTTAATAAATTCTTTACCTACTCTCAGTCATAATCATTCTCAATTATACTTTTAAATACATTGATTTATTTTCTTAGCTAAAATGAGTGAAATTTGATTGCACTTTGCTGTGGAATAACTGCTGACCTGTGCCTATTGTATTACAATGTATCAGTGCTGATATGAGCATTGGTTAAATGTGTGAGAGAAACAGACAGAGACAGTGAGAGGAGAGCAAGAGGAGACTTTTTCCTCACAAAGACATATTACATAGTCATTAGTTTCAATATCCTTTTCTGTTACATTTTTGTCACATTGTGTGTATTTCAGAATACATACATCATCTATATTTTCTGAAATATAAATATCTCTGATTTTCTACATAGACACAAATTTTAAATTTAATAAATTTGCTATGTGAAATTTTCTAACATAAAGTACTCTGTGTGTTTTTGAACATTTGTCTAAATACTAAAGACAATGAGATTTATAACTGCAGTCATTGTCTATTTCTAACTATATTCTCAGACTTCACATCAAATTTATTTGAAGCAAATTCCTCCTTGCACCTTCCCAGTTTTGTCTCTCACTCTCCTTCCTTTCTTTCTTTCTCCTTCATTCTCTCCCTTGTTCTCTCTTTCCTTCCTTTCTCCCCTCCCCCTCTTTGTTTCTCTCTCTTTCTCTCACACACACACACATATACACACATGCATGCACATGTACCACTTCCACATGTATAAGTACTCACACATATTTTGGGGCGACTTTTCCTTCTCTATTCCGAAGTTCTATTCACTGAGGGGAGGCCCTCCTATGTAAGTCCCTCACTATCATGTGTTGGCCTAATTGAAATATAATAAATTGTGGCATGCCTCATTATTGGGAGTCTTTAGAGATAGTTAGAACTCAGGTGTCAGAATAACTATGTAAAGTAGATAGGGACAGAAAATAAGATCAGCAACTGATTAGAAAATTAGTTCTTTGTTTTATTTCCATGCTGTATGTGCAGTTCTCTTGCTTCTATGCCTGTGAAGTCTTAATTTTCTCTGGCATCTGCCATCATGTTTCAACACATCATGCTAATTTATCTTGCTATATAAGAAATTTAAATTCAAGAAGCTTAAATAAGCCCAAGAAGTGCTATTTTTTAGAAAAAGAAACAGAATATGTTTGCTTTATTTACAGTACTGGGTTCATGCAAATCAAATTTATGTGAAATATTGCATCAAAAGGGTACGAAGTGCATTTTTGCATGGTTCTGAAATTTTCTGTAGGAAAGAAAAAGCACTCTCTACTGCAAACTTGCCAAACATTCTGTCATCACATTTGTACTTTTATGAGTTAAAAAGTTATGCTTCATTTTATTTGATATTATAAATTCTAGTATCACAAGTGAAATGTGTATTAATTTCCAAAGTTTTATTTCATTAATCCACTTAAAATAGGGTGAAAGTTTTCATTATGTTTGCAAATGAGAAGGATTCAGTGCCCAGACCAGCTGGTGGAAACCAGGCTTGTTCCTAGCCCAGAAGCAGCAGTTCAGTTATGAACTCTGAACCTGACATCCTGTGTTTATGTTTGGCCATAGACCTTAATTTGGAGTAAGACCAAGATAGAATTGATGCCATCTCTCATAGCCAGGAATGTGAAGGAGCACAAGACACAACCTTTGTCCTCATGAAATGTTGGACTAGAGTGGTGGTCAGTAGGTACTGAGAATGTTAAAACATAAACTTTTCTATTTCCCAGGGCATTATGTTTGCAAGGTGGGACAGGATATCTACAGTCAAATCCTCTACCCCTGAGCTATGCCCCCCTCGGGACAGGATATCTAAAGGGTATGTGAGCTCTGTTTCTGATGAAAACACATAAGTAGTTAGCTAAGCATTTAAAAGTGTTGTTCAGTTAAGAACAGTAATAACTGCAAAGAGAAAGACTTTGCAATAGGAACAAAAGAAAAAATAAAAAAAAAGAAATAGAGAAGTCAGCAGGTAGCCAATAATTTCTTTAACCTCAAATATCAAAAAGACCAGGAAACAGACAGTAATGAAGTGAAAAGGGGTTTGGTGTCCTCAAATCCAACTCCTTACTTATTGAGGTCAAGTGTTTAACAACAAATATAATGCATGGAGCATTCAGTATAGGTTGTTTTAATAGAAGAATGAAGTTTAAAAATTAAATATAATCATGAGTAATTTACTAACCCAGCATCAACATTGTAACCTTGGTGCAAGTCTCTATTCGATACCTTACCTGTGTTGCTTCTCAGTAGTGGGTCTTGGAATATGAATGATAGAAGAAGGCTGTTTTAAAAATTCCAATAATCAAGTTAAGAGTTTATATTGATGAGTTAATTTCAAGAGATACTCATAGCTTATCTTTACAATTTAAAAAGATGTAGTACGAAATTTTTCTGGTTCACTCATGATAATACAAAAAGCCAGGAGAACAGCAGAAAGAACATCAACATGATTGCCCCAAAGACTTGAAAAACTTACAAAGAGCCACAGTATTTGCTTCAGTATCACAAGAATGAGAAGAGAAAGGGGTGAGGCCCTGTGAGCCCCATCTGTTATGTAATGAAGACAATTAGCTTTCTGGCTTGCTGAGTAAAATGGCATTTGTAATAGAATCAAAAACCTTCTTGAAGGTCAGACATGCTATATTTATTGCTTCCTCTTGTCTCTAAGCCAGAATATTCTGTCACTGTTGTGATACAGGCCAACAAGAGCCAAATAAATCTTTGATCCTTTTGGTTCACTCTGTCGTTAAGCATAAGCCATTGTGAAGTCCTGAAAATTACCTGAGAGCGAGAAGCAGAAATTGGTTGGTTCAGAAAAAGGCTGACCACAGTGATTAAAAGGATGGAAAATATGACCTGTCTGAATCTCTAAAAAGCTAGAATTATTTAGTTGAAAGAAAAGGAAGCTGAATGATAATTTAATAACTGTCTTTAAATTTGATGGAGGACTATTACCTCTATTTTATCCATTTCTATAAAGTTTGAAACCACCACGGCATTACTTTGACATTTTCTTACAGCCAGCACATTTGACTCATTTTATAAAATTATTACAGCTTTTTCATTTAAAGATAGCAGAACTTTTATTTGGCATTTTTTTTCTGCTTGGAAGAATAAATAGTGGAAGAGAGTCAAATAAAAATATTACTTGATTTTGTTCCTTGTACAGAAGGGTAGTTTTTAAAAATTTGTCTTGCCATAAACCAATCTTTGACAAGTTCTTGCTGTTTATCAAACTCAACTACCTACAGATTAAACACTTCTGATTCTTGCCTGCGGTTCTCCTGTTAATATTAGCAGGTCTTCATAAGAATGGCAAACAAAAGAAATCAACACGGTAAAAATTAAATTGCATAGTTTAGTTTGCAAAACACCAAGCCTTGAAATCATGTTCTTGTGTTTGTCTGGATAAATACTGATTTAAAGGAGCTCTAAATTGTTATACATCCTTCAGTGAGTATTTAATAAAAATCAAGAGTTTTATTTCTGTTTTTAGATATTTGGGTGGAAAGAATAAAAAAGAACAGAATGACATGATCCGAGAGCTCAAAGTGTGGAGAGGTAACTGAACAAGTCGGAAGCTGATGAGCAACACAGAAGCACGTACAATGAAGCGCTGTCTACCTCAAGGAAGGCACAGCTGAGCCAGGGCACCCGAGCCCACGTCTGAAGAGAGGCTTTCCTCCACTGTTTATAGCAGAGCTCTGTATTAACATCGGCTCCCTCGGCCGCCCTGTTTCCTCCACGCCCCTAGTATATACTACACTATATATTCTAGCGGATGATTTATGTTGTTTTGTGGATACAGTTTAGCTCCTTCTTACTTATAATTTATTCTCTTAAGTTTTGTACGTGAAAGTCTCCATTGCAACATCTGCTTCTTCTCCTTGTGTTCTTTTCCTTTCTGTATTACTTTTTTACATTTCCTAATTCAAATTCTGGAGGAAGAACTTCTGATTACACTTACTTATTTACATAAAAGATCATCTCGTGGGTCCCAGGCTAACCTCTGGGTCAGAAGCCACAGTCCATCAAAAGGAGACCTGCTCACCAGGGCTCTCCCCACAACAAGAGCTGCAGGTCAGGGGGCCTCCCCCTGCAGGGAAGAAGACATGCAAGGCCCGCAATTATGCAGGCCCCGTTTTGCACTGAACTTTAGAAAAAGTATATAATTGGAAAGTTGAAAGAAAAAAGGTGAAGATTAAGGCACAACTGCAGGAACGCACACGAGCCCTGCTCTTATATGGCTTTTCAGGAGGCGTGGTTAACTGGGGAGACGGCATTAACCACGGGAGAGCGGCTGTGTGACTAGGTCTGGGTAGGTAGGGTGCAAGCCGGAGGGGAGAGAGGCACTCAAACGCATGACCAGACTGTAGAATCTGGCAAACAGTAGTACAGGGAATACTGTTGCCCCATGTACAAATGAAATAACTGCGGAGATTACTTAAATACCTATTTAAGTATGATATCTTTTACTCTTTTGGGAAAACGCCTAAAAGGGAAATAGCTGGATCAAATGAAATTCCTGATTTTAGGTTTTTGAGAAATCACTGTGTTGATTTCCATGGTAGTTATTCCAGTTTATATTCCTACCAGCAGTATGGAAGGGCTCCCTTCCCCTTGCAGGCTCTCCGGCATTTGTTATTATTTGATTTCCTAATGATGGCCACTCTTTCTGAGTAAGATGGAATCTCACTGTTGTTTTAATTGCATTCTCTAGTGGCCAGTGGTGCCGATCATTTTTCCATGTATTTATTGGCCATTTGTAATTCTTTTTTGAAGTGTCTATTCATTTTGCTTGTCCATATTTTGATTTAATCTTTTATAGGTTCTAATTTTCCTGAATCCTTTATTAGCTGCACAATTCATAAAAGCTAAATCTTAGAAGGAGCCCATGTGTCCATCAACACATGAATGGATAAAGCAAATGCAGTATTTCCACATCATGGAGTATTACTCTGCCATAATTATAATCTTAAGTCATTTGTAGGAAAATGGATACACTTTGAGACCATAATGTTAAGTGAAATAAAACAGACATACAAGCTTAAGTATCACATTATTTCTCTAATATTAGAACTACAGAGTAAAATAAGGAGCAAAATAAAGTATGCAATACAAGAGAAGCTAAAACACGATAAACTTGGTACTGGAGAAAATATTCTTTGAGTATAGGAAGAGGAAATTAGTGTTATAATCTAAACTTAACCCTAACTGAAACACTAAGCTTAATCCAAAATCTAAGAGAGATCCCTTAGAATGTATTTTCTTGGAAGAGATGAAAAGCTCAAATTTTCTAAAGTCTTTTGTCTAAATGCTATTTAAGATTAAATCAGACATTGTACCCTAACATTTATGTATTTTGTGGCTGTCTTGAACCTTTTCTTTGAAATGATTGAGGATTATATTAATTTTCTCTCCACTTAAAATGACATTAATTAATTTACTATGTGGCTAACCTAGTTTAAATTTTGATTTATATCTATTTAATAGAAAAAGATAAATGTCAATGTAATTAAGAAAATTGGACATAACCTTGCTGATTCTTCTGATTACAATGTTAGCACTTGTGGAAAACAATTCATAGTGCTAAAAATCTTCTGAAGCCAGCACCATGCCACTTAACAATTCACATGTGAAAGCATAAGATACAAACCATCACCACAATAAGCTCATAATTTACCTGAGGATGTAAAAACTAATTTACAAATGAGACATGCTTAAAGCAAAAGTCAAGTTTGCTTCCACTGTTTTCAGAGAGTCTATCTGAAAATGTTCTTATTAAACAAATTCTCAATAGGAAGTGTATTGCATATTTGGCTGTGTATTTGCTAAAGAATATTAATTAACCAAAACTAGTAAGTTCAGTTTTACCTAGCAAAAATTATGTATTATGCTATACATTGTTTTTATATGTTCATTTAATCTTCAATAATTTCACTATAGTATGCTGCTTTCAAATAGGAAATGACTCTGGGCAGTTAGGCAATATTATCAAAGATACACATATACAGAAGACCAGTACCAAGACTTGATTTTTCTCCTTGTAATATTAGTAGGCTTTTTACTATCTAACTGCTGATGTTAATGTGACTTCATAATTCTTGTGTTGAAATCCAATCCCCAGTGCAATTGTACTCAGAGGTGTAATAACTCTGAACAGTGTAATTCAGTGATAAGGGACAGCCTGATAAGTAGGACTAGTGTCCTTTCAGCAGAGGCCAGGCAGGCAGGTCCACCCTTTCTGCCATGTGAGGACACAGAGAAAAGGCTATCTACAGGAAAAGGCTCTCAGAAGATGTTGTATCTGCTGGCACTTTGATCTTGGAATTCCCAGGCTCCCAAACTGTGAACCATACATATAGATCACCTAGTAAAAGATATTTTATTATAGCAGCCTAAATGGACTATGACACTGTGATAGCCTTCATTCACAGTGATGGAAACTAATTACAGCTTTACTAGGCATCATTAGTACTAAACACGCTAGATGGTTAGAGGGTGTTTAATGTGGAATAGCACCAGGAGAAAGACTTCATAGTATCTTAAACAGTGTTTTGAAAATTTAATAATGAAACTGTATGAATAAGTATCTTCATTTTCACTTCCTTCTTTTTTCTTTCCTTTCTACTATTTGGTATTTAATTACTATCTCATATGTAATAAGATTTTCAAAGGTAAAAATAAATAATCTCTGATGTCTTCATAGCAATCTTTTAGGGGAAGGACAGTGAGTGCTATCTCCACTTTCTGATAAAGAAATCTGTAAATTTTATTTTCCTAATTTGTGCCTTACAAACTAATAGGGGACCTAACCCCGTAGAAGTCCTACCATGAGTTGCTAGAAGCATTTTATATGTGTTTATGAACCAGTCTGAGCTGGCTGATTTATTTTCTAGGCTCTGGTCAGATGGCCTCTAGAAAACACTTTATCTGCTGGGTTATGTTCCTAGGGGTGGCCACGTACCAGGGCCACGCTGCCCCCTCACTGGTCTCATCACTGTGTACCACGCCCAGGGAGCCAAGGCTGAACAAAATTCCTTGAAACCCTTGGGAGGTGATACATTTCATTCCTCTCCATGTTATGCTTTTAAAGGGTCAGTAATGTCTCACAAGTATTTGAGTCAGATTTTAGTGAAAGCCCAATTTTAAGGCTCAGGTTTGAGTTCACAGGGAGGTCAGGCAAGAACAGAGGAGCACTTAGCTTTGTATCTTTTCCTTTCAGTACTGACACTAGTTTTCAGTCATACTTTCCAAGCTTGCTTTTCTCAGGGATAGCTCTTTCATGACTGTTGTGAACAGGTTTCTAATAAGCTCACTCATCAGTTGACCAAATAGACCTTTTTTTTTTTTTTTTGAGATAGGGTCTCATTTTGTAGTTCATGCTGGCTCTGAGCTCACTATGTAGCCCAGGCAAACCTCGAACTCAGCAATCCTCCTGTCTCTGCCTTCCAAGTGCTGGGATTACAGGTGTGAGTCACCCTGCCCGCCACTGTGGTATGTGGTATTGATTGCTGGTGGGTGTGAATTACCATGCCCAGTTCTGTATGTGGTTACTGGGATCAAACTTAGGACCTTACACTTGTGAGGCAGGTCCCAGAACCACTGAGCTAAATCTCTGGCTCTCATTATGTTTTTCCTGATTCTTCGTGGTGGTGATGAAGGATGGAACCAGAACTAATAAGGGGTAGGTTCAGAACTACACTTTTTGATGTTAGAACTAAAAAATCTTTGTTTAAAAAATTAAACTTGAGTTGATTTATTGAAATATATTCTTTATGTTTGCTACTGTAGCATTTAGAGGAGCTGAAAATGGAAACTGACATGGGGATACTTTGACAGATGCACAGATACACATGAGCGTATTTTGTGATGAGGAAAATGAGTGACCAAAGGTTGATGCTAGGTAAGAAAGTTTGGACACCAGACAAAGAATATCCTTTCCCAGTGCTTCTAATAGTTCCCATCAAATATCTTCATGCTATGATTTAATTTTAGTCTCTGTGATACAAAGCTTATAGTTTTCTTTTATTTTCCCTTATTTTAACCACTTTATGCTGATAAATACAAAGAATTTCTGCATCAAATCCATTTTTAGTAAGACATATTCTATTGACTAATATTCTTTAAGAATGTAGAAAAACACACCTCAAATTCAGTGTTTATAATAACACAAATTGGCTTAGCCTTAATGTATTCATATCTTCTAGCAACCATCTGCTGCATCAGAAACCTCAACATTAGCTTTTTCTGCACAGAAAAATCAGCACAAAGAAAATATTTTTGAGCTATGCTTAGATCCAAATTCAAAACCTTAGTTTACAGGAGCATTTGATGGGACTTCTCCAGCATTGCTGCAGAGAATTTGACTGAAAACACAAAAGCATTTCTGTATTCCTTTTGCAGAGGCAAGTCTGAGGAATTCAGAGTAATAACCCTGAGAAGGATTAAGCAACAAGTCATGATTTCTCACTTTTCTGTCTCATTTGTTCGAGGAGGTAGTTTTCCTTTCATGAGAGAAGGTAAAGATGAGGCTATTAGTTTCAGTTTTCCTTCTCCTACAGTACTGTGCCAAACTTCAGTCTCAAGTTAAATTTTCTGCTTTTTCACCACCTGGCCAATACAAAAGTGTGCTCTTTATAAATAGAATTAGGACAACGAACTGACAAATTCTCTTAATTGTGAATTAGTAGACGTCCAGGTTAACCTACAATCTATAAATCAGATTCTTCCACTGTTTGTTTCTGCCAAAGTTGGGGTGGTTCTTCCACACCACATGAAGAGTAGCAAGGATTGGAAACAACTTGCTTTGGCTTTTATTGGGTAAGGTGAACTACGCAAATCTCTCTTAAACCACTGATTTTTTTCCAAGTATCAGTTCCATGATCCTTAGACAATGTAAAAAATATTTATTTGAATACTGATACAGCACTGGTTTTCTAAATATTAGTAATAATCTATAATATTTAAAACAGAAAATGGCAGTGGTTAATGGTTACTCTTCTGTCCTCTCCAACAATTCTGATTTCAACAATTTTGTTCTATGATTAAACATGTTTTTAGGGATAGAAATAGGAGATTGCCTGTGGTCTGTGATTTGAGGAATAGACTCTACACTTATCTGCCCCAGAACAGCCTCCCACTCATCAGTGGGAGCTTGTGAAATGCTCTTCTTTGAGGTCGATTTCTTTGGGAGTTGAGGTCAAGCAGCAGAATTGGAACAGCAATGTTGCTCCCGCCAGGTGATGACGTGGGGTGATACGCAGGACTGTTTAGTAACTTCGTTTTCCAGACACTGTGTTGTCACAGGTTCTTTTCTGCACCTCAAGATTGTATTGTATGAAGTATTTTCATTTCTACATCAAATGTTGGCTATTTCAGATAAGGAGGGAGGGTAGTGCTGAGAAATGAGATGACACATATTATAAAGGGAGATTAAGAGAATCAAATGACCCCTTATTTATAGAAAGGATGGAAATATCACAGACCAAAAGTGAGGTTATATACAGATAGGTGATGTATTGTGTTGAAAAAGAGTGACTAAGAGATAGCCACGGCCAGTGCTGTTTGTAGCCTGAGCAATGGAAGCTGCACTCTAGGGCCTTCTTAGTCACTCTAGGTTTACTCTAGGCTTTTGAAGGTCACAGCTGTTTTGTTCCCTGACTCCTTCTTCCAGAGTATGGATTTTAGGGGTTTTAGAGGATGTTTATATACAGAGGCTTGTAAATTATACCACAATTCAGCAGGTCTTTTCAGTACCTACAGGGGTCTTCTCCCCATGATCATCTTTCTAGCTACTCTCAGATGTGTTCTTCTAGGTCCAGGCAGAATGTCCATTTGTCCTCCTATGCAGGTCTAGAAAATGTTACAGAAAACCTAACAGCTTGTGTTCATAGTGAATCCGGAGTGAATCTGGACATTATCAGACATCAAAAAGGAAAGGAATTTACTCAGTCCCATGCTTCTGTTCATATAGCTTAGATGGCTTAGGCTTGGTTTTGGTTCCATCTGTCTGCAAATTTCAATAGAACACATCAGTGATATATATATGGAAATGTAAAAAGCTGAGCTTAACATCTTTAAAATCAGATGGTCTTGTTACAGAAGTATAAGATTGACAGAAGGAAGTCCATACCTGTCCAAAAATGCCCAATAAAGGAGTCTTTAGTAAAAAGACTTACAAGATGGAGATTTCATTTGAAAGGGAGATAATGAAACTTGTGTATATAGGGGTGGAGGGTTGTAGGGTGCATGGGGGAATGGGAAAAATGAGAATTAAATTATGTCATATGCTGGTACAAATTCTCAATATTGTGTGTGATCACAATGTGTCTATATAATGTATCAATAAAGATTCAAATTTACAATAAAAGAGAGAAATAAGTTAATGGAGAAAGGGAAAGTTTGTTTTATTATATTCAGAGATTACTTAAATATGTCCTTTGAGTTTATTGGATAATAACTGTTCTTTATATTAACAATATTTCTTATTACTTTGTAGTACTATGCAGTGTCTTTTCATAATGTGTTCTGCTTGGGTGAGAAGAGGGGAGCTGGGGATACGAACAGTGGACACAATGAGATTGACCAATAGCTTTGTTAGCTAATGGCAACTTTATGGGTCTGGAAACAGATTTTTATAGCAGTGAAACGGAGTCATGAGGACAAAGGACAAACGTGACAGAGGGGGAGAGAAACCCCCTTGTTTGTGAATGAAGTCACAGTTAACCCTTTTATTTGGAGGAGACAGCTCCATGAGCTGAGAAAATATCTTAGCCTCATGGATTTGTGAAACCAAGACAGCCCACAGACACAGTTATCTAGGGAGCAGAAGTGAGCAGAGTAGCCAAGGACAAAGACTGCATCACATCACCCTCAGGCGCCAGTGGTCTGGGCGCTCGCTGGCCTTTATCCACCTGGACTTGGAGTGACTCGGCTTTTCAGACTCTGAGGTTCAATGTGCTGGTCCTATACTCTTGGCTTCCTCCACATACTTGCATACTATATTTTTTAATAAATAAGCTAAAGTTACTGACTCCATGATATGAGATGGCAATACTAATTTATTGACTATTGGTGACTCGGGCTAAGTGGTAGTCTTGAAAGTTATCTTGATGTTCTGACGCAGTCATTTGTAGATTTGCATTGTATTGCATACTGAATTTTTACCCTTTCTGCCTTCAAGGGTTAAACACATGATGCATTACTATTTGGAGATGGGACCCTTGGGAATTAATTAGGTTTCAGCTGAGACAGTGATGGTCCTGGTTGAGAAGATAGTTCTCTCTCTCTCTTTCTCTCTGCCATGCATAAATTCAGCATGACGGCAACCAGCTGTTAGTGAAAAAGAGGGCATTTGCTAGAAGCTGACCATGCTGATGCTCTGATCTTCAAGTTCCAACCATCAGAACTGAGCGAAAGTAAATTCCATCATTAGAGCCATCTACTCTATGGTATTATGTTTGACAGGCTGAGACACAAACACAGACAAAAAATTAATGATATAGGACCCAGGTATAAATAAATGCTTGGTCTTGTAGGGACTTTCCTTCTTTTTGAGACAGGGTCTTGCTTTATAGCTCAGGCTGGCCCTGAGCTCACCATGTAGCCCAGGCAAGCTCGAAATAAGCAGTCCTCCTTCCTCTGCCTCCTGAGTGCTGGGATTACAGGCGTGAGCCACCATGCCCGGCGGGACTTTCCCTTTTAAAAGATATTCTAGAAGTAAAATTTAAAAATTAAAATGAAAGAGAGTGATGCCATGAAAGGAGAAATGAGACATAGTAAAGGAAAAAGATTAGGAAAGAGGAAGAAAAGGATTGGAGGGAAAAGTAAAGTTTATTCAGTATAAAGATGAAAAAAAATGAAACCCTCTATACTGTATACCTCATATGCAATTATAGAAGTCCTAGAAGTATTCTTTTTTTGCTTTTACTCCTAAATTAAGCATATAAAACTACATTTCAGAACATAGCATGGCAGCCTTTCTGTATAATTAATTAGTCTATAAATGCAACATTTTTCTTGCTTGTGATGCATGGCCTAAGCAAATGTGTCTCCCTGCAATTGTGATCAATCTTCTTTAACTGGACACCACTCACAATTCTGACTCGGATTCATGCACCAGTGACCCAGGAGCCGTGCCCTTGCATATTCACTTGAGCACATTTATTTATCTTGCATGCAGGATGCGAGAGTTAGTCCTTGCTGTTTCAAGGACATATACATGTACAGCTTAGAGGTAACTTTTATCCAATCCTGCACATTGATCACACTCAAAGTAACTGTTGACAGGTTATCAGATGTGAAATGAGATCCATTACACTATCTTGTTTGGGTAGAAATTCAGGCACAAACAATATTAAAAATTGTATCTGTTTGGATAAGATTACAAACTATGGTAAATGGCTGAATAATAAGTTTGTATAAAACATTTAGTAGGATGTCTTATACTTTCATATTTTAAATGATGTCATATTAGGGAAAGGAAAATGATTTCAAAATAATTCTAAACCTGTATTGTTAACAGAAGTAAAGTTTCATTTTTCTGAGACTACTTAGTATGGGCTTTGTGTTCTAGAATGGAATGGAAATAGGGAGATGATGTGATTAGAGTTCTTGATATTATACTCTTCTGGGGAAACTAACTTCTAAGGCAGCCTTCTGTTGAGCAAAGAGAATGTAAATTGAAAAGAACTGTGCTAACATGCTGGTCCACATTTTCCTCTAGGGAAGAAGTTACCATTATTCAGAGCTGTATTCAGCTTTTGCCTGTGTGACACCGTTCATAAATTTAAAGGTAGCCTATCATGGGTTTCAGACAGAACAACAGAGTTTAGACTCATTTTCTCCGATTCCCTCTATTGAGCACATTTATAAAGCACAAGGACAAATTAAATGGTTACTCTAAAAGATGCCCAGAAGAAGTGAGTGGACCTGAGGACCCAGCCTCACAGCCTCCCGTGCTCCGCCCAGTCAAGGAAGCTCACTTGATGCCAGTATTTCTGGATACCCAGCACAACAACTTTGAGCAGCTCAAGTGGGCTGATTTTTCCCTTGTTCCATAAGAGGAGTCTAATAAAGAAGGAGAACCAATTGCGAAGTGTGGCAGAAAAACCGACAAGTGAGATACAATAATTTTTTGACAGGCTTAATATTTTATTTTATTTTTTTTACTAAGATATACTAAAGCTTTGGTGCCAAACCAGCAAAAGATTCCTCATTACAGCAGGTTGTCTGGTCTGGGAAACTTTCTCTCCTCCCTGACCCACATCATCAGAATAAATGGATAGAACCAGAAAAAGAGACCTAGTCATTATAAATGACAGGATATGTGAAGCCACTGTCCACAAATAAAGAGATCTCATCAGATCTTTCCAGCAGAAAGACATTTAGAAGATCAAAAACAAGAGGAATTTCAGAAAAAAAACAAATGAGCAAAAGAATTCAAACAATTCCACTGAAAATTAAACTACCATTGAAATTGTAGTCCCTGAAGTTAATCCACATATACCTGCTAAAACTGAACTAAAATAAAAGCTTTAAATAAATTTAACAGTCTACTAAATAACGGATAAGTGTCAAAACTATAATAAAAATTCCTGATCATACAAAGTTACAGAACTTCTGGATATATTTGGATTACTGTACAGTTTTCCTGCTCAATTTTATAAACTATATTTAATATTTACAACTATATTTTGATGCCCAAGGCAATGTGTTTAAAGTACAGAAAGAGGGTTAAGGATGTAGCTCAGTGGGAGAGGGCTTGCCAGCATTTATGAGATACTTAGTTTGATACCCAGTGTCACAAAACAAGGAAAAGGAAAATAAATCTAAATGAAAATGGGGTTTCTATTTTTCATTGGAAGTGGTAGGATACTGATATCAGTAGACTAATGAGTTACTTACCTACATCCTTATTTATATGTCCACACATCATTTATATCTACATTAGCAATGTTATATTAGAAGCATCTATATATTACATTTTCATATGTAAAATATCTAGAACTGCTAGTTGGAATACTATTCAAGGACTTATCCATCTCAAAAGCTATAAATATATCACCAGGGGATCCTAGAAATACTCAAGTACCAGAACAAAGCAAAACTACAGGGAATCCAACAATAGTTAGCAGTGGAAATATATTCTTCTATTTTCAGGCTATTCTGATCTCCCTTATTATTGGTGTTGATTAAAACACATCTGTATATACAGTTCACTCTATCTAGAAACAGGCTTTCTGTAATCAGAGTATGATTTAATAAAGTATGTGTATGCAGCAATATGAGCTGGTGCATACATACATATGATAATACTTATTTCTCACAGCTATAAAGAAAGACATTATGAATTGCAGAAAATCTATATTTACTTTCTACCTTTCATGCACTCTTCTCATAAATTTGTCCAGAACATGGGCTAATCCTGTGGGCCTACCATACTAAGCAGTACAAATCCTAGGTGTGCTTGTTTTACATATGGAGAAAAGTAACTGTGTTCTTCTTTTGTATCCTCACCACTCCCTGTCCACACACAGATACACAGGATAAAGACAAGACAGTTTTTATCCGGTGGTGCTCCTGGGGATCATGCCACTCTTGCTTTAGTTAGAGGCTGGCAGAGCTTCTAGATGCTGAATCTGGTGTTTTGCTGTGTTCTTGTGCCATGAATAGGAATGAAAACTTTAAAAGATATATTTTTTTTTTTTTTTGGCTTTTTGGAGACAGGGTCTCGCTTTGTAGTTCAGGCTGGCCCTGAGCTCACTATGGTGCCCAGGCAAGCCACCGCGAACTCTGCAATCCTCCCGTCTCTGCCTCCCGAGTGCTGGGATTACAGGCGTGAGCCACCACGCCCAGCATTATATGTGGTTACCGGGGATTGAACTCAGGTCCTTG
>PVIC010033404.1:0-20161 GCA_004025085.1 Thryonomys swinderianus
AGACGTGAAGAAGTTTGAGTTTGACGCTTGTAATGAAGTCCCTCCGGCTCCTAAAGAGTCCTCAACCAGTGAGGGCGCTGATCAGAAAATGAGGTTTGTTGTTTCTCAGTTTTAGACCAGACGCTATCTCCTTTTCATTGGTCATTTATGACACACATAAGCTGTTTTTCTGCAATTGGCCAGCCAGACTGCTGAAATTATAGTTTTACTTAGAAACAATGTTTTATTTTCTGTGTATTTTTAATGGGTGATTTGATTTTTTTTTCTCAACCTACCATGGTTGTGTTCTTAAATTGTCAGTAATTGTTATGTTGAGGTTAATTGCATTGACTTTTATGAATCTGACATTGTACTTTTTGGGTCAGATTTTCCAATATAAGCTTGCAAAGGTGCCTGTTAAGATTTTATTTCAGACTAATATTCTGGTAGGTATTCAGTTTTAGCGCATATCATACTTTAGTTTGCTTTAATTCTTTTCCTGTATAAGTAACATTAACTTTTGTCTCTAGCTCCTTTAAGGAAGAAAAAGATATAAAGCCAGTCATTAAGGATGAAAAAGGTATGATTGAACTTATGCGGCTGGGGCCCATGAGCCTGGAGTTGTGTTGGGAGGAAGGGCCACAGAGGTTCCTCTGTGCACCCAGGAGTTTCAGGCCTTTGTTGTGGGCCTTGGGAATTTGCCCCTGGTTGTTCCTACAGAGCCGAGGCGGCAGTCGGTGTTCAGGGACGTCTGTTTTGTGCGTTTCCATCCTCCTTATCAGTTACAGGGTAGTAATATCCCATCAACACCAGCAGGACCTCTGACCACGCAGTAACAGCATAACGGGCCTTTCAGCCCAAGAGTATCCCGCAGCTCCTTCAGTGCAGAGCTGGCGGGGTCCCCACTGTGTGGGCAGGGAGAGCCGGGCCTGGTGCGGCCAGGGCTCTGGAGGGCTGCGGCGGAGGCAGTGGTGCTCTGTTTTCCCGCCAGCTGTGCATGACAGCCACCCTCTCGCGCCAGGCCACGTCAGCAGCAGCTCTGGGCAGAACCTGTGGGTCAGTGGACTCTCCTCCACCACTCGTGCTGCCGATCTCAAGGCCCTGTTCAGCAAATACGGGAAGGTAGGTCCCCCTGCTGGCTTGCAAGTGATGGAGAGGGTACCCTCAGTGGCGGCCCCCTGGTTTGACTGCGAGCCCTTGGATTCCAGCCCCAGAACACGGAAAGAAACTTCAGAGCTCATTTTGCTCCATCGGTGTTATTGGTTGTCATTTCTGGTTTTTGAAATTTTTTTTTTTTTTGAAGGACTGGCTATTGGTGTACACCTGGCATCCCAGCACTCTGGAGGCTGAGGCAGGAAAATTGTAAAATCAAATCCATGCCAGGCACCTTAGTCACTTTAATGAGACTGTTTTTCAAAGTTTGAACTAAGGATGTAGTTTAATGGAAAGGCCCTGGGTTCAATTCTTGGTACTGCAAAAAAATTTTAGTAAGGACTGAAGGAGCAGAAAACCCACATTGGCCCCTGTGCCCATCCCTTTGTTCAGAGCAGCCAGGGTCACGGAGAATGGGTGCTTGGTCAGGCCGTAGCCCTGGTCGGGTGCAGCAGACTGTGACTGCCCAGGTGTGCCTGGGGGTCTTAGTACTTGGTCTTTGTGAAGCAGCTGTCTGACTCAGGCAGAGACAGACACTGGCATCCGAGTCTCAGCAGTGAGGATCTTGCCCATGCTGCCTTGCAGTGTGCAGATGCATAGTTTGATGACAGATGTGACCAGCTGCAGGGTGGTGGCAGGAGAATTATCCAGTCCGAATGATGCATTGTCTGGGCAGTGCCAAGTGGGCACTCCTGGGCTTGGCACCTGGCGTGGCCCTGGTCCTTCGCAGCAGCCCCTGAGGCAGAGCTGCTGTGGGGGCTCGGGACATCAGGATGTTGGGAAGGTTCAGGGTCTTGGGGAGAGCGCCTCTTTCCCTGGTCCATGTCCCTGTCACCTGGATGGGGCCAGGCAGGTTGGGAGAGACACCGGAAGGGCCCAGGTGATCCCTGGCTTGCAGTCATGGAGCTGCATTTGAGGGGCCGGCCAGACGGCAGAGCGGTACCTGTGCTATTGGCTGCACCGCTTGGTCTCCCATGCCAAGGTGATGCACTGACTTCAGGGCCCCTGTTTGTGTGGAAGCAGTGAAGGGTGGAAGTAATTCTTCTGTCCGTAAACAGCCCAAGATGGTTGTTTATGTGAGAGGAAGAGTGTGCCCTTTTTCTTGAAGGTGGTTGGAGCCAAAGTGGTGACCAACGCCCGCAGTCCGGGAGCCCGGTGTTATGGGTTTGTCACCATGTCAACATTTGAGGAGGCTACCAAGTGCATCAGCCACCTGCACAGGACTGAGCTGCACGGGAGGATGATCTCAGTGGAGAGGGTGAGGCCGTCAGTATCTGCCATGACTCAGAGTTGACGAGGGACAAGCACTGGCCCCCACATCTTCTCTATCCCTCTTCTTCAGGCCAAAAACGAACCTACTGGGAAGAAGCTGTCAGACAGAAAAGAGTGTGAGGTGAAGAAGGAAAAGGTGTCTAGTGCTGACAGACATCACTCTGTGGAGGTCAAAATTGAAAAGTAAAGTGGATTGCACAAACTTTCCCTTGGGGTCCTAGGAGGTGGGTGGCAGCCCTCATATCTTCCGTGAGCTAGCAGTGCCATACTCCTGTCTCCTCACACAGCCTCGACTTTGCAGAGCCTTTAGCTAAGTGACTTTTCCCTTCACCCAGGGTCAGATGACCGCTTTAAGTGTGGTGTCCTCGTCCTTGGTGGCATGAGAAACATGCACCTGTAACCAAAGTGTGCTATTTTCATTCCCTACGCCCTGGGCCTGGCACAGCTTCTCAGATTTTAGCGTCCTTTCCTTGTCTGGATTGGTTTGTATGCTTTTGTTTGCTTTTAACCAGCAAAACTGCCCCAAACCTAGTTTACCAAAGATAAAATGCCACCAGAGGGGCACAGCTCAGTCCTCTGCACCCAGTGACTACAGCTCTGTGTGCAACCAATGTTGGGCATTGCATTGTTTATATCCAAACTGAAAAATATCCCAGGGCCTGCTGCAAATACACGGGTACCCACAGCATTTCAGCCCCATGGTAGGGGCATGCATCTGGCAGCGCTTCTCACGGAGGGCCATGTGTGTCTCCAGTGGTATGGGCATGGGCATACTCATGTTCCTGTCACATCTGTGCTCTCTCCTGGCAGATTGGCTTGGGGTGCACGTGGAGAGACGTGATCCCAGCAAGATGTGCTGGAGGCATAGTGGGGAGAGAGCTGTGTCCGCTATGTGTTGGGGTGCAGGGTCAGCTGGGGAAATGGCACACAGTGGGGCTGCATGTGCTCAGTGCCCTACCTCTGTCTTTACTAGTGTTTCTCTTCTAAACGTACAAAAAAATAATATTGCATACATACAACTGAGACAGATCTGAAATTTACATCTGAAAGGTGCCCTGAGGTGGTTGGAGAGTTTCTCCTGCACACCCACACCTCTGTCCTGTGCCTCAGTGTTGCAGGTCTCTAGCATGGCTCTGTGTACAGTAGCAGATAACCAAGTGGGTCTTGGGTCCTGTCAAACAGGAGGGCTTTGCCAAGGTGTCAGCACACTGTAACCCTGGCTGCTTGGGAGGCTATAGCAAGAACCCCCTAGAGCCAGTCAGGGGAGCTTGGCAAGTCCCAGTCACGAGTCAAGAGGGCCTGTCCTCTTACAGCTTTTAGAAGGAAGAGTTTAAGCACAGCCTGGGCCACATAGCAAGATAGCACCATTAACAGAGACAGGAAGAGGCTGGGGTAGAGCACTACCCATCTGCGTGAGACTCGGGCTCTGGACTGTGCATGCAGTTTGGATAGGGCTGGGCCAGCCCTGTGACAGACTCCTGTGAACTCTAATGTGGTAACCCCATTTTTAAATAGAACTGTAATCAAGAAGGAAGAGAGAATTGAAAAAAAGGAAGAGAAAAGGCCAGAAGACATTAAAAAGGAAGAAAAAGACCAAGATGAGCTGAAACCAGGGCCTACAAACCGTTCCAGAGTCACTAAATCAGGTGATGTTGTGATCTGCTAAGTGGGTCTGAGATCTGGCTCGTGGGAGGGTCTTGGGGGTTTGCTTGCCATGGGGTAGCGTCCTCGGCTGAGCTGACCTAGAGGGGTCCTGTTCCACACCAGGAGAGTGGAGAGGGCTCCGTACATGGTGGACTGGTGGCCTCTGTCCCTGCATCCCCTCATCTCGGGCAGGATAGAGCCCACAGTTTTCAAGAGTGAGTGCTCCGGGCTCCCTGCAGCTGATCTGCTGCAGTTCTGCAAGCATGGAGTCTGCTTTCCTGTTGTCAGAGCCTCCACTAAAAGTGAGAGAACAGCTTGGGGGTGGTAGCAAGTGCCTGTGAAGAAGGCACCTGCCTAGAAGGCTGAGGCAGAAGGACTACTGGAGTCAGAGTTGTGGCCAGCCTGGGGGCATAGCTGAGTGCCAGCTGAAAACTGCCACAGAAAACTGCCATCTGGAAATATACACACCCATTGAAATAGTTACATTAGGAAGATGCCAGTTCTGTTGTCATTTATAAAAGTTTGTTGTGCTTGACACCCACAAATCTGTGTGCAGCTCCATGCGTGTGGCAGAAAATAAAGCAACCTCCTCCATTCCTAAAAAACACGGACAGAGCTTGGCCACCTGGAGCGCTGCAGCGTGGAGCAGCTCAGCGCCAGTTAGTACTGGGTGTTTGGGGTAATTTACCAGCAGTCACACAAGCAACGGGCTTTGAAAGTGTTCCTGCAGCACCATAATTGCCCCACACAAGTCGCGGCTGTGTGGTGCGGGCGTGGGCAACAGCTGCTCTGCCAGTGCCTGTGTTGTCCAGGAAGCAGTGGCCCAGCTGGTGCAGCCTCCTGCGGGACAGCAGCTGCCTGGCTCAGGCCCTGGCCTCATGGCCCGCGTGTGCGGGGAGTGGAGGTGACGGAATTGCAGGCCAGTGCAGCCCAGCTCCTTTTCGTGGGCATAGGACCCACCTGACTGCCCAGGCCACTGGGTCCCCAGGGTCCCCACTGCAGAGCTCACTTGATGTTCTGAGGCCGGAGGTGCACGCACACTGATGGCCACCTTTCTCCCTGAAGGAAGCAGAGGGACAGAGCGGACGGTGGTGATGGACAAATCCAAGGGCGAGCCCGTCATCAGTGTGAAGACCACCAGCAGATCCAAGGAGAGGGTGAGTGCCCACTGCTCAGGGAGCAAACACGCTTCTGCTCTGGAGTTTTCTTTACCTTGTCTCTTTCTTTCCTTCCTCTTTTTGTCTGTCTTTTTCTTTCAGCAGTATTGTGGGTTGGACACACTGAGCTACATGCCCTGCCCTTTTTTTGAGACAGGGCAGGCTCAACTACCCAGTCTTCCTGCCTCAGCCTCCCAGAAGTGCAGAGATGAGGTCTATGGCACTATGCTGGGGCTCCCTTTCCCCTTTGAGACCCTCAGACTCACTCGAAGTGCTTGGCCATGTGGGTCGCTCCTCAACTTACCCACAAGGGCACAGTGAGTCCTGGGCCCTCTCAGCACGCTGCCTGGGCTGCCCCTAAACCTGGCTCCTGTAGGGCAGGGCCAGGCTGCCTCACCACCCGGGTAATCTTATAGTTGGTGTTGGTTAGCCAGAGTGAGCCTGGCTGGAAGCCATGTTGTACGCTGCTGTGTTTCACAGCTGTGGCCGCAGCCAGACAAAACTGCTTGCTTGTATTTCCTCCACTTGAGAACAGTACACACAAGCCAGGTGTGGGGGCGCACTCCCGTAATGCTGCACTTGGGAGGCCGAGACAGAAGGATCACTGTGAGAGCAGGGCCAGCCTGGGCTGTATAATGCCCCAAGAAAACAAAACAACAAATACAAAGCTGCTACCTCCAGCAAGGGTGCCCAGTGCAGTTTGTAGGCTGCGATGAGTGTGGGCCTGGTGAGCGCGAGGTCCTGGCTCCATTCCCAGCATCACAGAAGGAAGAGTAAGAACCTGGATTCTCCCAAGTACCAGTTGCTGTGCTTCCCAAGCGGCACAAAGACTGTACTGTAGAGCTGAAAGAAGGCACAACAGGAAAGACATGATGGTTTTGATTTGTATCTTTTTTTTTTCTTAGAGACAAGGTCTCATTTTGTCCTTAGGGCTGGCCTTGAACTCACTGTGTAGTCCAGACTGACAACTCTCAGAGATTTCCCTGCCTTAGCCTTCTGAATGCTGGGATGACAGGCATTAGCAGCCACACCTAACATTTTAACTGCTTTGTGGTTGAGGCTGATTTGACCTTTTGGGAGGGAGGAGAAGAGAACTGCTGGAACACTGAACCCAGGACCTTCACACTGAGCTACCTCCCCAGCCCTTTTTAAATTTTATTTTGAACAAGGCCTTACAAAGTCACGTAAGTTGGGTTTGAACTCTACGATCCTCCTGCCTCAGCCACCCAGAGTGCTGGGATGACAGCCTGGCCACCATGCCCTGTGGTTGATTTTATACCCTGCTCTTGCCCCGCTTAGTTAAGGAAGTAAGCCGAGGACTGTTTTAGAAATGCCGCCCCTGCCCCTGCCCCTGCCCAGAGCCTGGGGCAGCAGGAGACCCTAGGGGGTATGTGCAGCTCAGAAATTTCCAGGGAGGGTCTGAGGTGCGGCCAGTCTAGAGACTTGTGCCCACACCCTGGGCCTGGTGCACATGTGGAGCACTGGGCTGCAGGAAAATATTTCGGACAGTTGTGTTTCAAGGCTGCTATGGGCCTTGGCCTGGTGGCACTGGTGGGTAGCTGTGCCCTGTGGACAGACCCTTTGCCAGGGCAGCTGCTGTGGGCCTTTCGAGCCTGTGGCTCTGTCTGCTACCCCCTACTAGGCTGCCCTCTAGTGCCCTGAGGTGTTGGGGCGGCATCTGTGCAAGGCAGCCACCTGTGCCAGGGGTCTCGCCAGACCTGCAGTTTTCATTCTCCTTGGTTTGGTTGTAGTCACTTTTTCTTTAAAGTTTCTTCCAAGTGAATGCATATTTTAACTGCTAAATATGAAGGTTAAAATTGAGCCAGCTGCATGAGTGAACATCTGTAGATCCAGCTGGCTTGGAAGGCTGAGTCAGGAGGATTAAGTTTGAAGCCAGCTGGGGCAACTTCATAAGGTGCTGTCTCCAACCAAAAACAAAAACTGTGCTCACTTTAGCGGCAGTACACTAAAAAGGAAAAGAAAGCACTGGTGGGTCACCGTCTTTAGAGATTAGATCGAGTCACAAGGGCCTCAGCCCTGGCACATACTTCACTGACTTCCCATCTGCGCCCCCCCTGCTCTGTGGAGCGAAACCTCACTATTCAGAGTAGACCGAGTTCAGTGTACCTGTCACCTCAAATGTTTAGCCTTTCACCACGGTAAGACTTGGAGGGTCCTAGCCCCTGACCTGTGCGTGTGTCCCTGTTGTCCTCAGTACTGTAACCCACTGCTGCCTCTAATACACAGAGCTCCAAGAGTCAGGACCGCAAGTCGGAGAGCAAGGAGAAGAGAGACATCTTGTCTTTCGACAAAATCAAAGAGCAGAGGGAGCGGGAGCGGCAGCGGCAGCGGGAGCGGGAGATCCGGGAGACAGAGCGGCGGCGGTGAGCGCGGCCCGGGAGGTGGCCTGTGCCCTGTGTGTTTCACCAGAGCCCTTGTTCCCAAGACAGATGGCCTCGAGTTGTGCCCTGGGTCTCTCCTGGTCTAAGTGGCCCAGGACATGGAAAGCTCCCTTCCGTGAGGTCCTGGCCCACGTAGTTAGACGGGACTGGTCACCTCTGCTGGGACCTCAAGCTAGGACAGGGCCTGCTCTTTGCTTCGCAGGTGCCACTTAGGAAGAAGCCTTTCCAGAGTCCTGGTGTGGTGATGCACACCCCTTGCCACAGTGCTCTGGGAGGCTAGAGCAGGAGGATGCCAAGTCTGAGCCCATCTTGGGCAGCTTAGTGAAGCCCTATCTCAAAATCTGGGCTGGGGGTGTGGCTCAGTGCTGGGGTGCAGGGTTCCATCCCCAGTACCGCCGAAGGCAGGAGGAGAGACTGGTGGGGCTGCCTGGCTCTTCTCCGGTGGCGGCGCTTCCTTTTTCTGCATGCACAAGGGGCTGTGTTTGGTCCTGGTGTTTGGCTCCGAGCTTTGCGGTCAGAGAATGTGTCCTGAGTGACCCTGGATTAGAGGTGCTGGTGGCTCGGGGAGGGTTTGACACACCCAGGCGTGTCGGGGTGGAACTGTTGCTGGGACAGCTCTGCGCTGGCTGGAAGGTCCTTTCCTGCCATTTTCAGCGCGTCTGGCCTTCGCCCTTTGTCTTCCCACAAGGCTGGGTCGGGGCGCTGGGCCTGTGCAGTGCTCGCTGCTGTGCGAGTGCTGCCCCGGACTCCCTGCTCCGAGTGGCCGTCCTGGTGTCTGTGCCCACACTCGCTGCAGTCTGCGGCGCTGCCCTCGTCTGCGCCACCAGGTTGGGTCCAGCAGGAGGAGGGCGCTGACACCCGTGCCCCGCAGGGAGCGCGAGCAGCGGGAGCGGGAGCAGCGGCTGGAGGCCTTCCACGAGCGCAAGGAGAAGGCGAGGCTGCAGCGGGAGCGGGTACAGCTCGAGTGCCAGCGGCAGCGGCTGGAGCGGGAGCGCATGGAGCGCGAGCGGCTAGAGCGGGAGCGCATGCGTGTGGAGCGCGAGCGCAGGAAAGAGCAGGAGCGCATCCACCGCGAGCGCGAGGAGCTGCGGCGCCAGCAGGAGCAGCTGCGCTATGAGCAGGAGCGGCGGCCCGCACTGCGGCGGCCCTATGATCTGGACAGGTGAGCACCCGTGGCTACAGCCCATCCACCCACAGGGAAGCCGGGGCCCCGCCTTCCGGTGAGCTCTCCCTGCCGGCTCTGCCCCTCTGGGCCCAGCCTGGCCCCAGCGACTGTGTCCAAGAGGCCTGGGTGGCCAGGCTCCCCTCTGCTGCATGCTGTCCTTGGACACAGGTAGAGGCGGTGCTGGGGGTGCCCCGTCTGGTGCAGGAAGTAGGTGTACTGGTCTCTGCCTTTGGCAACCTGCCTGATGGTCGCCGTCATCTCCTCCTGAGCCTCCTTTTTCTCAGAAGGCAGAGGATGTGGACGCCTGCCTTTGCATACGTCGTTCACTGCCACCTGATCTCGTTCCCTCGGCTTCTGCACAAAGACAGTAGAGGCCAGTGGAGGTGGGGATGTGGCCCTGAGCAGCACAGGGCAGTCATGTGTTGTGCCCACGTGTCCCCCTGTGCTCACGTGGGGGCCAAGGTGTTCGCAGCCTTTGACATGGCGCACAGCAGTCCCCCTGTGGCGAGCCCAGGCCCTACTTAGCTGAGGAAGGCGGTGATGACGGAAAGTTGAGAGTGGCCCTGTGGGCTACTGTAAATGAGGCTGCACCTGGGGAGAGAGCACCCCATCATCTTCAACCGTAAAGGAGATTTGTCTTTTTAAAATGCCCGCAGACGTGAGGATCCCTACTGGGCGGAAGGAAAGCGAATGGCCCTGGAGGACAGGTACCGCCCCGACTTCCCCCGGCCTGATCACCGTTTCCACGATTTCGACCACCGTGACCGGGGCCAGTACCAGGACCACGGTGCCGACAGGTCAGCGTCCCCCATGTGGGGATGGGACCTGGGCTGGGTGCTATACTTTCTCCCTTCTGAGGGTCCTGCGGGGGGGGTCACTTCCGGTCACTGCCCTTCCTGGGCCCTGTGGAGGGAGAGGGCCACTGCTCCCTTCCCCATGCATCCCTGCCTGAGCTTGGGCAGGGCTGACCACAGGTAGGGAAGGGCTGTGCCGGGGGAAGCAGGGGATACCCCAGGAGTACACAGCCTCTCGGGCCTCTGCTCTGGGGTCTGTCTCCCCACCTTTGCCTCCTGCTCTGGGCCCCTCTTCTAGGGCTGAGCTTCCTGGGCAGCAAGGTTCAAGCCTGGCTGTTCTCAGCCTTTGGGCGCAAGGGGAGCTCGAGTAGGGAGTAGGGGTCCTTGGAGAGGCCACAGGGCACAGCCACCAAGACAGCTGCGTGAACGCCTCCCGGGTGGGCCTTCCGTCCTGCTCCCCAGCTTGCTGCCTCTGACAAGCGCTTACGTGCCACTGTTCTTCCCTGAGATGAGCTCCTCTCCCCAGGCCAATCACTCAGGGTTTCTGCTGTGAGGCAGAAGAAGCCGTCTCCCCAGGACCCTGTGTGGCCTACAGGAACAGCGGTGCCACCGGCCATGCGCTATAAGCTCTGTTCCTTTTGCAGGAGGGAAGGATCCAGGCCAGGGATGGGCGAACGGGACGGGCAGGTGAGTGGAAGCTGAGTGCAGGCTGTGCATGTGGATGGCGGCCCAGTTTGTCTGCCTCACGCGGGAGAGGCCTCTTGCTCCTGTGCTGGGCATGCGGACATGGTGACTGCGCCAGTGGCTCAGAATCTCTGGCTGAGGAAGATGGGGTGGGCACCAGTGCCATGGCTTCTGGATGATGTCATCACCAAGGGGATGTGACATGTTCTCCCTGAGCCCTAGGCCCACTGGCCCTGGTGCCCGACATTGGCTGTTGGGGGTAGGCCTAAGTAGGCAGGGTTGTGGGCATGAGGAGGAGAGTGCAGCAGGGTGCTGTGGGCCTGGGCCTGGTGGGGTCCAATCGGAATGTCGCCCTGTCCTCTCCCGCGCAGCACTACGCAGACGACCGCCATGGCCACGGTGGACCCCCTGAGCGCCATGGCCGGGACTCGCGTGACAGCTGGGGCGGCTATGGTTCTGACAAGAGGCTGAGCGAAGGCCGGGGACTGCCCCCTCCCCCCAGGTGAGGGGCTTGCAGAAGGGCTGTTTTGGGAGGTGCGCATGGCTATCTGTGCCTGGGTGGAGCTCACTGGTGGGGACCTCCTTCCTGGCAGGTGGTAGGGCCTTTGTGGGGAACCGAGGGGCTGGATGAGGGCCCTCTTCCTGGCTGCTCAGCTCTCTGCTGCAGGCAGCCTGTGAGGTGTGCCAGTGGTCCCTGCTCTCAGTACTCCGTGCTGCTGTCATCTGGGTGGTTCCCATGCCATCTTTGGCCTGGTGAGGCGTCCTTGTCTCAGGTGCCTCCCTGAGGCTGGCCCTTCTCCCCAGGCTTTTACCTGTCTTGGAGCTGTGCTGGTGCCCCTCCATGGGGAGCCCGGTAGCCTGCTTAGCGCTGGTCTGGGTGCCACAGTGTGTGCCCAGAGACCTCTCAGGTCGGCTGCTCACCCTGGCCCGAGCAGCAGCCCTGGCTCCCTCCCCTGGGCCTTGCAGGCTGCCCTAAGAGGGGCTGGGGGTGAGTGTTCCATTTTTCTTTCTTGCCCTGGTCTTGGGGGTTTCTGGTGCTGATACCTAAGCCCTGTCTAGGCAAGTGCTCTTCCCCTGGGCTTCACCTCTAGCCCTTTCAGAGAACTATTTGGAGCCTGGGTGTGGTGGCACATACCTGTCGTCCCAGCACTCTTGAGGGTGGATTGTGGCAAGTTGGAGAGCATCCTTAGCTACATAGCACAGCACTGCCTCAAAAAAAAAGACAGGATCTTAGTAAGTTGTCCAGGCTACGCTGGAATTTGGGATCCTCCTGCCTCATCCTCCCAGAGTACTGGGATCACAGGTATACCTCCATGTCTGGCTTGGGGCTTTTAGAAAACAGACTTCTTGAGCCGGATGTGGTGGCATGCTCCTTGTAATTCCAGAGTTTAGAAGGGTGAGCCAAGAGGATAACAAGTTCGAGGCCAGCCTGGACTGCATAGTGAGATCCTGTCACAAAAAGTTAATAAAACAGGGCCGGAGGGTTAGCTCAGTGGTTCCAGTGCCTGCCTTGCAAGCGCGAGGTCCTGAGTTCGATCCCCGGTAACCACATATAATGCTGGGCGTGGAGACACGCCCACCAACAATTAACACCGCATACCACAATGCCGGACATGGTGGCTCACGCCTGTAATCCCAGCACTCGGGAGGCAGAGACAGGAGGATTGCTGAGTTCGAGGCTTGCCTGGGCACCATAGTGAGCTCAGGGCCAGCCTGAACTACAAAGCGAGACCCTGTCTCAAAAAGCAAAAAAAAAAAAATAAAAAATAAAAAAATAAAAAAAAGTTAATAAAACAGCTTTTTAAAGTATAATTAATATGCCATACATTTTATCCACTTAAAGTGCCTACTTTAGTAGTTTCTAGTATATTCTAGAGTTGGACAGCTAGTGGACAGTTATAGAACATTTTCAACCCAGGCACTATGGCCAACTTGTTTGTGAAGTGGAGGCAGAAGTTGCCAGCCTGGGCAACTTTAAACCCAGTGCCGAGGCAGCCACATGGTAGTCTGCAGCGCCCCGCCCTCGGCACTTCCTGTTCTAGGAGTCCCTGTCCACAGAGGCCTCGCCTTGTCCTGTGTGTGGCTTGTGGCACCCAACACGGGCTCAGCAGGCCGAAGGCTCTCGTGGGTCTGTGCGCTGTGAGGTCCCTCGTTGGGCCGCCTGGGACTAGCGCCCTTCGTGTTTGACCTATGCCCAGAGGCACGCATGTCTCAAGGCGCTTACCTCTGGTCAGCCACTTGACCATTTTGTGCCCTGTGCAGGGGCGGACGGGACTGGGCTGAGCACAACCCCCGGCTGGAGGAGCACCCTGGCCGCGCCTGGCAGGGTGCCGTGGATGCAGGCGCAGTGGGCCGGGAGCATGCGCGCTGGCCAGGTATGTGTTGCCACAGGGGCACGCCCCGGGCACGTGCCGGGCAGGGCTTTGCAAGCAGCTTCTCTTGCAGGTGCCGAGCGGGGCCTGTCCGGGCCCTCAGGGCCAGGGCACGCAGCAAGTCGGGGCGGCGTGGCGGGGTAAGAGGCGCGGCGCCTGCCCCGCGCTCCTGCATGTCTGGTCAGCCTGCTGGGGGTGTGGGGGAACCCGGGCACAGCTTAGCAGAGGCCTCCGCAGTCTGGACGTGGGTCGGGCTCTGGGCCAGAGAGCAGAACCTCCAGGGGACCCTGCTCTCCCCTCAGGCGCGGTGGCTTCGCACAGGGCGCACACTCCCAGGGCCATGCGGTGCCAGGCGGCAGCCTGGAGGGCGGCGGAGTGACCAGCCAGGACCGTGGCAGCAGGGTCCCCCACCCCCACCCGCACCCCTATCCCCACTTCACCCGCCGCTACTAGAGCGACGTGCCCACAGGGGGCGCGCGTGAGCTGGCGACTGGGACAGCAGTTCTGTCCCAGACGCCGGGCTGCGGCTTGGTGCAATGTGAACTCACTCTTTTTTTAATGTGTTCTTGTTCTGCCGTTTTTAAGACAAGGTTTCTGTTAACGAGGCATTCCATTTTCCATTAATAAACGTTTACAGTTCACATCTGTGTGTGTGTCGTGTGTGTGCAGGCGAGCACCCCAGAAGGCAGTTTTCTGTGTGCAGTCTCTGGTTTCTCCAGTGATCTTTCAGCAGCAGTTTGGACCGGGCCCTTGCAGGCTGCAGCCTGGCTGTGTCCCACGTCCCGGCGAGGTGGTGAGCCTGACGCCCTGGGATGCCGGCGCTGCTTCAGGCGCTGGAGTGCCGAGACTGGGCGCAGCCACAGACACCAGCATCTGCCAGATAGCCCGGCCCAGGCTGCCTCTCCAGGTAGCCGTGATAAATCTCTTGGCACTGTCCTCCGTGGGGATTGAGAGCCAGTGACCACATGCAGGACAGTGTCCATGTGGCATGCAGCAGTCTCTGGTCCTGTGCTTCACACCAGCGGCCGAGTCAGGCTGGGGCGTCCCTGTGTGGCACCCACTCGGGTGGGACTGCTGGGCCCAGGCAGAACAACAGGCAGGCTGCCCAAGTGCTGGCTGGCCCATGGGCGTCTTTGGGGGACACACCTGTCATTCCCCAAGTGTGAGCCCCGCCTGGACAGCCTAACAAGACCCTGCATCAGAAAGGGCTCTGGGTTCAGTGGCACTGCACCTGCTTCGAAAGCACAAGGTCCTAAGTTCAACCTCTGGTACCAAAAACAGAAAAGTGCTCTGGCTATAGCTCAGTGCAAGGCCCTGGTCTGTCGCTGGTGCTGCTGCAAAACTTAAATGTTAGGGTCGGAGGGTTAGCTCAGTGGTTCCGGTGCCTGACTCGCAAGTGCAAGGTCCTGAGTTCGATCCCCAGTAACCACATACAGTGCTGGGCGTGGAGACTCACGCCCACCAGCCATCAATACCACATACCACAGTGCCGGGTGTGGTGGCTCACGCCTGTCATCCCAGCACTCGGGAGGCAGAGGCAGGAGGATTGCTGAGTTCAAGGCTTGCCTGGGCTACATAGTGAGCTCAGAGCCAGCCTGAACTACAAAAGCGAGACCTGTCTCAAAAAAAAACAAACTTAAACACAGTTTGCTGGGCTGCTGAAGCACAGTCCTCCCAGCAGCCTTCTGACCCGGGCTGGTGCCTTCAGAGCCTGGGGGGGTGGGGGCTGGTGATGCTCCGTGTCCTTGGCTTGTAGAAACATCGCTTGGGGAAGCTAGGTGTGATAGGCCATATCTGTGATCCCAGTACCCAGGAGGCTGAGGCAGGAGGATCACCTTGACTTCAAGGCCAGACTGGACTCCATAGGGATACTGTCCTAGAAAACAAAAACAACAAACAGCTGTTATCCCAATCTCCCATCTCTGATCTCCACTTTAGTGCCACACAGCATTTTCCCTCATGTGTCCCTGTTCACTTGTCCCTGAGTCCAGGGCAACCTGTCACACCGCACACTAGCACCCCCACGCCTGGCTTACAGTGAACCCTTAGTCAGCAGGGGACCTTTGACGGCCCACACACACTGATGTGGGTGGCGAGGGGCGAGGGGCAGTGTGGAACCCAGGCCTCCCATACCAGGCACCTGCTCAGCAATGCTGCATCCAGCCCTAAAAATGTTAGAGGTGGGAGGAGGTGCTGGGGGCCCCAGGGGCTGCGGTGAGGTGGGGCACCTCCACCTCCTGTAATCAGGGAGAGTACCAGGATCAGCATGGCACATTCTGTGATGCCAGCCTGGGCAGTTTGGTGAGGCGCTATTGTAAACAGATGGCACCACACTTCACACAGCCCCTAGGTCAAAGCTGGCTTTGCAGGAAGTCCCAAGCCTGCGATGGGTGACCCTGTCTCAAGCCGCGGGTTATTCCTTGTCTAATCATTTCAAAGGCAACGTTAATGACAAAAGCTTTTCAAGTGAATAAACTGACATGGTGGTGCACATCTGTAATTCTAACGCTTCGGAAGGCTGAAGCAAGAGGGTGCCACGTTTCAACCCAGCCTGGGCAACTTAGTGACTCACGAGCCACTGCCTCAAAATAAAAGTGGCTCAGTGTGAAGACCCTGGGTTCAATCCCCAATATCTCGAGGGGGAAAAGACAAAAAAAAAAGCCTCCCTCACACACAAAAAGACAAAACCCCAAAAAGTCCCACAATGGATGTCGGCCCGCCGCTGTCCAACATGGCCACCAGGTGGCGGCCGAGAGCCGCGCTCCTGTGTCTCTACAGCTCGGGCTCCCAGGCGCGTGACCCCGCTCTGGCCGCGTCTTAGCGGGCCGGTTTCCAGTGCAGGCCCAGGGGCTTCAGCTGGTATGAGGCTGCAGATCCCCGGGCCACGGCCCGGCCGGTGTTTGCACATCGTGGGGGACTTGGGTTTCTGGGGTGGTGGCTTTTGCCCTGCGTACCTTTGGAGGGGCTCTGTGTGTCTTCCCCCCTCCCCATACTTGGGATGGAATTCAGGCCTTCGCCCTGAGCTCTTCCCAGCCCATTTGAATTTTTTGAGACTGGGCTTCACTGAGTTGCCTGGCTGGGCTCCAGCCTGAGGGCCTCCCACTTACCAGCCAGAGCGCACAAGCATGGCCAGCCTCTCGTTTAGTCCTTGTAACTCGGCTCTGTGGGAGCCCTGAGAATTCCTCAGTCACCGAGAAAATAGCTCAGGCCTGAAGAAACACGTCCTCTTGTCAGCGTTGTCATCCTCAGACTTGCACGTACCGACGCAAGAGAAGACGAGTGCACTGTGTCACGCGTACGGATCAGACAGAATCAGATATTGGCTGCTGTGCGTCTGTCATTCCACTCAAGAGACTGAGGCAGGAGGGTCACTGCAAGTTCAAGGTCAGCCTAGGCTCTGCAGTGGGACCCTGTTTAATGCGGACATGTCCACATGCACGGGAAGTTGTCACTCAGCAAATGAGAGTCACTCCAGCAGTTCCGATGGGGGGAGGCCCTGTGCACTCTACCCTTTGAGCTTTTGGAAAATCAGTGCCAGTCTCTGCCAGGACCCCATAGCCTTCCGAGTCTGGGCAGCTCTGTGGCTGTCAGGAAAAGGAAACCTTGCCTGGATGAACTGTTTCATGTCTTTCCACTTTGCTGTGTGTCTGCTGGGCCTGAAGGCGGTACCCCACGTTCTCTGACTGGCCCCCTATTCTAACAACTCTAAACATGCACGATGCTACTTTTTTTTTTTTTTTTTTGAGACAGGGCCTCGCTTTGCAGTTCAGGCTGGCCCTGAGCTCACTATGTAGCCCAGGCAAGCCTCGAACTCAGCAGTCCTCCTGCCTCTGCCTCCCGAGTGCTGGGATGACAGGCGTGAGCCACCACGCCCGGCACTGTGGTATGTGGTATTGATTGCTGGTGGGCGTGAGTCTCCACGCCCAGCATTGTATGTGGTTTCCGGGGATCGAAAGCAGGACCTTGCACTTGCGAGGCAGGCGCTGGAACCACTGAGCTAACCCTCCGGCCCACGATGCTACTTTTCGACGTGGGCGCTATTTCTTTTTCTTTTCTCCTTCTGTCTCTTTGTCACTGGGGACTGAACTCCAGCTGCATCCCAGATCTCTTTTTTTTTTTTTAATTCTGAAGCATCATCTTGCTCTTTTGCCAAGTTGGCCATTTTTCTGCCTCAGCCTCCGGAGCAGCTCACAGGAAGCGGCCTTTTTTCTCAGCCTGCTCCTCTGAGCTACAGTTCCAGGAACCTCGGGAGGAGGGAGGAGCGGCGCGAGGGCCTGGAGCCAGCCCTTCTTCCAGGCTGGCGCCTGCGACTTCACTACCCCCAGCCCGCCCCAGAGCGGCCGGGTCCCCCTCTGGGCCCAGCGTGGGGCTGGCCACCCGCAGCCACCGGGCTTTGGCGAGGCGGGACAGGACACCGGGATGAAGCCGGCCTTCACTGAGCTTCCCCTCGTCCCTCACGCCAGGCGTGACACCTGCAGGGGCAGCAGGTGCCACCTGGACCTCAGCCTGGTGACCGGCGGGGGACCCGGGCCTGCAGGAGATGGAACCCGCCCATGGTGCCGCCCTGAGCCTCAGTTTCCTTTCTGGGTTCCAGGAGTTGTGTTTGGAGCGGCCCTGGGCTGAACTGCTTGGCGTATATGTCGCCTCCCTGCCGCCCAGACCTGCCCCCAGGACCAACATGGCTTGCTCTTGCCTGGAAACCCAGCAGCACAGCGAATTAAAACTTTTTTTTTTTGTTTTTGCTTTTAGTACCAAGGATGGAACCCAAGGCGTAGGTTCTGAGCTCCATCCCTAGCCCTTTTTCATCTTTATTTTGAGACTAGAAAAGTTACCCAGGCTGGCCTTGACTCTGCAATCCTCCTGGCTCAGCCTTCCGAGTCGCTGGGATGAAAGGTGTGCATCACTGGAACCCACAAATCTTTATTTTTGGGTTTTTGTTTGTTTGTTTGAGACGGGGTCTCCCTTTGTAGTTCAGGTTGGCCCTGAGCTCACAATGGAGCCCAGACAAGCTTCGAACTCAGCAGTCCTCCTGCCTCTGCCTCTGCCTCCTGAGTGCTGGGATGACAGGCACTGAGCCACCAAGCCTGGCACTGTGGTGTGTGGTACTGATTGCTGGTGGGCGTGAGTCACCACGCCCGGTATTGTATGTGGTTACGGGGGTTGGAACCAAGGACCTTGCGTTTGCCAGGCAGGTGCTGGAACCACTGAGCTAAATCTCTGGCCCCGCTTTGGTTTAATTTTTGAGACAAGGTAGTAGTTCAGGCTGGCCCTGAGTTCACTGTGTAGCTCAGTTTGGCTTGGAACTCACAGCGATCTTCCTGCCTCCACCTCCTCAGTGATCCTGGGCACCACAGACAGTCACAAATCTTAATTAAAGGTTCTGGGTTTAATGCTAAGCTTCAGTACACTGAGTTTATTATTATTATTAACTCCTGTGTTTTTTTTTTCTCATGGTTTTAGTTTTTTTCTGGGAAGGTTTTCGGAGAAGAAAATCTATCTGGAATTTATTCTGATTTTAGCCACCCTTCAAATCCCCATCTGGTCAGGTGCAATGATGTACAGCTGTCATTCCAGCACTCGGGAGGCCGAGGCAGGAGGATTGCTGTGAGTTCAAGGCCATCCTGGACTGCAGAGCAAGACCCTGTCTCAAAAAGCAACAAACAAAATACAACTCCTCCCCCCAGAAAACAAGAGAAGAAAGAACAGGAAAGGGAGAGGGCGGCTTCTAAGGACAGACTCCTGATGGCGAGGAGAAGCCAGCCTCCGCACAGCCTGAACAGGTCAGTCCTGTCAGGGCAGGGGTGACAGCCACGGGGACAGGAAGGTGCTAGGATCCTAAGTGGGACAAGAGAGGCCATGGGTCCAGTGTCAGGTGGCCAGCATGGAGTTGGGGTGGGGCTGTAAACCCCCAACTGGGCAGGTGCCCCCTGGGCGGGAGCATCGAACACTTACTCATGTGCTGAAGCTCCAGCTCCAGTGCCTACCGCTTTGGAAGAGCGCCCTCCGCCTGGAGTTTTCCAGCCCAAACTGCAGAGGGACCGTGCTTTGTTGGCACTGCCCCCCGCCCCGGGCGGACAGTCCTCCGGAGGGTAGAGCGGAGCTGTGCCGGGCCTCGGGCGTTCAGCCCGGGAGGGGGAGGGGAGGGATTAGGCGAGGCTCACGCGGCGCCCGCAGGAATGAGGCGCACATGAGTCACGGCCTCCAGTCCCGGGCTGCGCACCGGCCGGCAGGAGCAGGGCTGCCCCAGGGCCTTTGCAGGCCCGTGCCCTTCCCAGCCTGCAGCCCCCTCGGTCCCTGACTCCGCAGGGCTGGCAGCCCCTTCTCCTTCAGCCTGCCGTCCAGATAAAGGCCGCCCTCGGCTCTCCTTTGCCGGCTCCGCACCGGGTGTCTACGCGCTGCCTCTGTCTGTGGAGACAAGACCTCCCTGTGCACCCCGGGCTGGGCCTGAACTCACTCGACCCTCCAGAGAGCCTCCTGCCTCAGCCTACACCCAGACCTCGGCCCGTCGCGCCGCGCACTCGGCAGCTCCGGGACTTCCGGCCCGCAGGGGCGTGGCGGCGGGAAGGAGCCCGCCCGGCGTCCCCGCCCCGTCCCGCCCGCTGCGCGCCTTGCGCCATGGAGGGGCTGCGCCGGGGGCTGCGGCGCTGGAAGCGCTTCCACATCAAGGTGCACCTGGCGGACGAGGCGCTGCTGCTGCCGCTGACCGTGCGGCCCGGGGACACCCTGAGCGACGTGCGCGCGCAGCTCGTGGGCCGCGGCGTGGGCTCGTGGCGCCGCACCTTCTACTACAACGCGCGCGCGCTGCGCGACTCCCAGACGGTGCGCGAGGCGCGGCTGCAGGACGGCGCGGTGCTGCTGCTGCTGCGCGACCCCAGGTGCGGCGCGGCCCGCCGCCCTCTGCCTCCCCGCCCCTCCGCCGGCGCCCGCTGGCTTCCCGTGGGCTCGGGTTTGTGCGGTCTCGCGCTCTACCCCAGGCTGGCCTCGACCCCGCGGCGATCCTCCTGCCTCGGCCTCCCCAGTGCAGGGACGGCAACTCTTTCTGAAAGTCTGTTTATATCCGGGTATCTCCGTCTCCGGGTCTCCCCCGCCCGCCTGTGCCCCCCGCCCCGCTCAATCCCGTCCTGTCCCCGCTTCCCGTGCTAGTCTTGGCCCGTCAGGAGTCGCCAGAGATCCCCGGCCAGGTGAAGGGGGGGGTGGGAAAGGGCCGGAGGCACCAGCAGAACGCAGCTTCCGCCCACTCTTTACCTGCCTCCCCCCCAATAGCGCGGATGTGGGGCGGGGGCTCTGGCCTCAGAGCCCAAGCCTACCGCGGAGGCCTTGAATGACGCTGTCAGGGCCGCGTCTGAGACCAGTCTTTTGTCCCTTCCTCAGGTAGTTCTAGCTCCAGGCGGCGCAGCCAAGGCCGGGGGACTTCAGGTGGCGGCGACCGGAAGAGGCCGGGTCAGGAACACCTTCTGGAGCCCACCCCCCACCCCGGAGCCAGGAACCCACTCCAGGTGAGACCGGCTCAGATCGGAGGTTGAGAAGTTCCGGACCTTAG
>PVIC010033405.1:0-20127 GCA_004025085.1 Thryonomys swinderianus
GGAATCGACAGTCTAGCTGCTCACAGAAAGCCTGTCTGGGTGATCTCTGCTCTTTGGACCTTCAACGCAGATATTGCCCCCAGAAAGCTACGGACTGACTCAAGTGCATTATTTTAAAAATCCAAAGCCATGCGCTGCTCATAGCTGAGGTTTTCTTCTCCACTGCTGTTGTTCGGATGTGGTTTGTGTTCCCAAGGTTTCATGAGCCAGAGCCTCGCTCTTCAGTGTCATGATGCTGAGAAGTGACGGAATCTCTAAGAGGTGGGGCCTTGGCCAAGGTTATTAGATCATGAGAGCGCTGCATTGGAGGCAACTCCTGTATGACCCTGGCTAAGTGGCAAGAAAGCGGATTGTCACAGTGGTCATCTGGAAGCACATGACTTCATACATGCATCCACATTCCTATCTCCTTCTCTGCTGTGTTGTGATATAGCAGGGGGAAATAGGGCTTGACCAGAGGCTGCATGAAGGAGCCTCAGATCATGAACAGATAGCTTCCAAAACTATGAGGCAAATAACCTTTTCTCTTTACAAAGGACCCAGCCACAGGAATTTGTTATAGCAACAGAAGATGACCTTATATATCCATTCTGTTTTAAATTTTGTCCTTGCAATGCTCTCTAAATCTCTGTATCCCTCAGAGTGATAGGATGGGCAGTGAGCTTCCATGACAGCATCCAGGTACTCCAGAGTAAAGTACAAATGCATGTTGTTACCTAGATGCCCTACCATACAATCAGGAGACAGGCAGGTCCATTTTTGAGAAACTGCATATACATTGGATATTAGAAGATATTAAAGACTATTGCTAATTTTGTGATACTTGTAAATGGCATTATTTTAAAATATCTGTTAGAGATGGATACAAAAGAATTTTAAATAATGATAAATTTGAGTCATTTATACTCAAATGGACGCACCCTGAGGACATACTCATAAGTGAAATAAATAGGTCACAGTATGTAAATACCATATCTTTTCTCTGGTATGAGAAAGTGAAGATGTAAAGGAGTTCTAAAATGTATGATAGACATTGTGAAATAGAAATATTTGAAAGGAAAAGGGGGTAGGGGTAAGTAAAGGGTACTTAGATGGTAGAAAGTACCATCTGGTAGAAAAAAAAGAAACAAAACTTATGTATATGGTGAGGGAGTTGTAGGGTGGGCAGGGGAATGGGAAAAATGAGAATTAAGTTGTGTCATAACCTGGTTCAAATTGTCAGTGTCAACTGTGATCATGACATGTATATAAAATGTACCAAAAATCAATTTAAAAAGAATTTTAAATAATATATGTAATTTCAATGCAAAAATTATATGTGTGTGTGTTTGTGTAATTTGTTTTAAAATTTCCAGCAACAAAGCCAAGATCATCATGAGAATGAAGTGGAGATGTACAGTGCTGACCACAGATACATTCAAGTTTGTCAAGAACCCAGAAGCCCAAGTCAGCTCGGAGCAGTAAGGACAGGAATGTTCGGGAGACTGTTAGGGAAAGGAACCATATTTTAGGCAGAGGGCTTTGGAAGAGTACAGGAAAGTAAGTGCGAAGAAATTTTTATATAGGTTGTTGAGTCAGTCCCCTGCCGCGAATGCCGTGTTTGGCTGCAGGGTTCCAGAAGTCCCCGCAGTTCAAGGCCTCTCTGCCCAGTTTGCCCTTCACTGAGCTCCTTGCGCCTCTGGGGAGCACACCGCATGAGCTCGTCAGTAGAGCCCAACAGCCTCAGAGGCACCGTCTCAGCCTCCCGAGGAGACAGTTTCTCCTAACCAGGCATCTCGCAGTGCTCAGGGACCTACGGGACTTCTCACACAGCGCATCCTTTAAACAGACGTGGGGTGCTCTCGTGGCTTGTGCCGCATCTGGATTTCCAGGCCTCACGCGCTCGTAGGTGGACCGTAGCTGTTTGCCGGTGGGATTGAGTGTGTGCTTGCTGAATGTGTTTAGCAGAGATCTGAGTGAGGGTAAAGCGAGGCCCACCCTGGGTGTGATCTGCAGCCTGGACAGGATAAAAGGGAGGGTGTGGCGTGCTCTTCCGCCCTTCACGCCCGCCCTGCCGGGGACTCTCTTCGCAGAGGCGGCCAGCTATAGACTGACAGCTCTACAAACCGTGAGCTAAACTAAACCTTTTCTCCCATAACTTGGGGTCATGGGTATTTTTGTCTCAGCAATGAGAGAAGCAACTAAGGCAGCTTCCAAAAGATTACACGTCCAAATTAGAGTTGATGTCCCAGTTTCACTACCTGGAGGAAAAATTTTTAAGAGAAAAGGAAGGGAGAGGAGGGGAAGGGCAGGGAAGGGAGGAGAGGGCAGGACAGAGGAGGGGAGGAGAGATATTGTTCTGTGTTTTTCCTAAAATATTTTTTGAAAATGGATGGCTCCAGAACTAAAAATGGTAATGCCTTAAAATACTGAAACTTTGCCTCATGTTGTGGTATACACCTACAGTCTCAGCTGTTTGAGAGGCGCAGGCCAGAGGGTCAGAAGTTTAAGGTCAGCCTGGATAACTTAGCAAGACTCTGTCTCAAGGGAACCTCTCAAGAGGCTGGGGCTGTGGAGGTGGTAGAGAACCTGCCTCACACAGGAGAGACCCGGGGTTCAGTTCTCAGTATGGCGGGTGGGACAGACTTCGGCATTCCTTTTGAACTTTAGTTTCTCTCTTCAGTTTCAACTAAGAATTCTGGAGATAAAAATAAATGAAAACAGAACGTAAGAATAGAATTGGACTTCTGTGCTAAGGATGTGACTACATTTCTGATTAAGAGACAGGAAGTAGATGGTGAAAATGCAGACAAACATAAGATTTTTAGTCATCTAAAAAGCAAAAGAAAGCAAAACTCTAACCGAGAAACTGTAATGCTACTATGGCAATGGATAGTACTCTGAAGCTCGGCATCGTCATGGAATATATCATTCAATCACTTTCAAAATAGAAACAGTATGCATCTTCACTTAGGTGATATGTTAGTTCTTTCTGCTGCTGTAACAAATCACAAATTGAGAGGCGTAAAACACCACCAGTGTGTGGCTTGCTGCTTTGGATGCCAGAACTTCAAAATCAGTTTCAGTGGGCTAAAATCAAGGCATTGGCGCCCTTATGATCTTTCTGGAAACTCCTCGGAGGAGTTTCTATGTCATACTTTTTCTAGATGTTCCCTGGTGGGTGGTTCCTAGCTGCGACTTCAGGACACACCTCAAGATCCTCCAGAGCCCTCCCTGACCACGACTCTTGCTCCCGCCACTGTATTTCCTTCTCTCCTCCGTCTGTTTCCCTATCTTCTGCGATTCTGACCTTCCTCCCTCTCACATAGATGCTTGTGATTACACTGGTCCCATCCGAATAATCCACCATATCACTGTCTCCAGATCCTTCGCACATGCTAATCACATGTATAATATCCTTATTGTCATGTAATGTAGTATGAAACAAGTTCCAGAAGTTAGGAGGGGACATCTCTGGTGAGCCATTATCTAATCAGCCACATCTGGGTAGATGGGTAATATAGAAAGATATTTTGATCTATGCAAAATGCTTTTTTATTTTACTGGGGAATATAAAGTCTCCATTAAAAAATAAAAAGGGAGCATTATTGGCTCACAAAATCTTTTAGAATGGAGCAATTAGTTTCTGAGGAATCCAATAAAATGGGAACATATTGTACTCTTAGGAAGTATTCATCTGTAGCTAGTCCCATCTCTACTTTGTTTGTAATTTGTAGAGATAGTTGAACTACATCTATCATATTTTTCTTATCCTCACTCTACCCTGTCTTGCCACTAAAAGCTTCTTAATGGTGTGGCTTCACTCAGGGAAACTAATGGATCATAGCACACATTAAAAGAAATCTGAAGTTATATTATCTATGGGGAATTATCTTGAAAGCCTTAAAAATGTCCACCCTCTAGTATACATGCACAACATGTACATGCATAAATACACACACATAAATATACAGTATATTTTTTGATGGCAGGGACATTGAGACATTGATGTTTGCCAGATTTTCTTTTATTCCTTCCTTTTGTAAGCCAGATGCTTCAAGAAGGCTGAACAACAACATTGCAATACGTGTTCAGAAGGAGTCTTCAAGTCTCACGTATCAAGCTTGCTGCCTTTTAGGCCCACGTATCTTTCTGGGTTGTTGCATTAGTTCATACAAGGGAGAACTGCTTAACTGTTACTTGGGAGTTCTAGTCGTTTTAGCCATTTTCTGCTATTGTTTTATTTTGAGACAGGTTTCTCAGTTCAGGCTCCCCTTTAACTCACTATGTGGCCCAGGCTTCTCTTGAACTTACAGCTATACTCCTTCCTGAGCCTTCTGAGTGCTGGGGTTACAGGCATGCACCACGATGCCTGGCAATTGTAGGACATCTTTTGTATTCTCCAATAGGTTTTTAAAGATTAAAATAGTACAATTCTGTACATGAAATAAGAAGAGGTATTGATTTTAAGTTTTTCTTTAGAAAATAACATTATGTGAATCTTTTTCTTCACCTAAAATGTTCTTTTAAAGAATTGATGTGGATCTCAGGGAATATCAATGACATTTTTTGTGATACCTACATTAAAGAAGCATACATTTAAAAGTATTTAGGATTATCTCTAGAATATACATTGAACAGAAATGTTAACTGTTAGTCATAAAAATTCTTAACTGTTTTAGCTCTTTTAAATTTTTTCTTTCCCTTTTGCTCCTTTCTTGATATGATCATCAGTCTGCATTTTCCAATTCAAGGGACATCTAGCCCATCAGTTTCCAGTCTCCCTAACAGAAGAGTAAGGAAAAGGGAAACTCCTGCTATGAATAAGTACAGGTCTTTCTAATGTTCTCACAGCGTCTACCAGACTTAATTCTTCTTTAACCCTATACCCCAGGCGCTGTCTATTTCTCCCTCCCCTTCCGTTGCCACCATAAGGCTTTCAGTCTTTTTGCAGGGTTTCCCCGATGGCTCCTTCACCTCCACTAGCAGGACTTCAACGGCTATGGCAGTTGCTGTTATTTTCAAGGGCCTCAAGATTGATCCTGGCAACATCGCAAATGCAGCCTTTTCCCCTCTTCCTCTTCAATGATGCTCATGAAATTACAGAAAATTCTGTGCTGTCCACTGCAATTTGCTCCCTGATGTGCTATACCTGGCTGACAGTCCTCTTACGTTGTCATGTCCAGGGACACTGGTGGTGCTCTCCACCCCACAGCCAGTCATTCTCCTCCCCTTCTGGTGCGCTCCTACTATGTAACTGTCATGGTGGGTCCTAAGGAGCACTGCCTTGGGATCTCGGAATCACTCATGGTTAGAGCTCTGATATTATCACCCTACACTTGATCCTTTGAAACTGGGAGGTAATAATTATCTACTGTCTTAGGTCGATAAGTTTTTGGTAACTTGCTGGGCAACAGAAAATGAATAACTTCTATCACTAACTTTGCCTTTTAGCTCCCCTTACACTGACATTACATATTGAAATATTTTATTATTTTAGTGTATGTTTGAAAGAGCAGCGACTTTTTTCTTTGGATTGTCTTTGTATCCCTAGCCTGGAAGAATGTTTGGAATGTAATGGGGAGTCAATAAAATAAATGAGCAATGGTAGTCTAATATTTTTATGTAAAAGATAAAAGTATGTCATACATATCAGTATACATTTTTCAGCCCAAAAGGAAAATAACATCATGTCATGTATAGGGGAATGGGTAGAACTGGAGCTCATAGTGTTTTGTGAAGGAAGTCTCCAAAAGCCAACATATTCATTTTTTGTTATATGAGGAAACTAAAAAAAAAAAAGGAAAAGGTAACAGGAAAATAGGACGGAAATGTACTAGAGAAGAGGAAGGAATAAGTAGGAGAAGGGAGGAAAGGCCAGTGGGATAATGGTGGAAATTATCATGCGGCACCACATGTGAAATAAACTTGCCCTTATGGATGATTATTGTGCACTCATCAAAACCGGCATACGATGGCCTAAGGTTATGGCCATTTGTGCTTCTGACAGGCACCTGTGGGGGACATCGGCCCCATTTGCACTGTGGTCTCCTTATTCTGTTGACAGAGGGCCAATATGGCCATTAACACTTGTCACTGAAAACTGAGCAACTGCTGAACACTAGACCCAAGCTGAGCCAAAAAGAAATTTTCTGGATATTTAGAATTAAAATTAAAAGAGTGAGGAAAAAGAAAGAATCACTGTTGGATTGTCCTTTTTTGTCAGTCTAGACAGGCTACATTGTTGACACATAATAGCAAGACTCTCAGGAGTTTTGAACAAAGCTCACTTCTTTCAAGGTATGTGTTCAATGCAGGATGATGAGCATACTCTAAGCAGCAACAGCTATTCAAGGACACAGGCTGCTGGCACAGACATTATCTTCAATGTCATCATCACCTTGTCAAAAGAAAATGTGAAGTTTCGGAGGGACTCACATAAGTTATCAATAGCTCAGCTTCAAAGCGACTCACTGGCCAGAACTTTTCACAACCCCTCCAACTCTCTCTGTTCCCCAACCACCCAACCATAGGGCAAGTTCAATCCTACTATGTATCTAGAAAGTTGAAAGCAGAAATTATTTGAACAGCACCAATTGTTCCACAGTCTAGTACCAGAATTTGCATAAAACATCGATCATATTTTATCATGTAACCTGTGAATCAGTAAATGATTAAACAGAGGTCCAGAGAGAAGTGAAGTCAAGAGATGGGAGAGAATTTTGCTTTGATTCCCACGTTTTTGTTTTTTTTTTTCCAGTACTGGAGATGACCCCCCCACACACACACACCCTTGTACTTGCAAGGCAGGCAGTGGAGCCAGTGGGCTGAATCCCCAGCCCCCTGTTTCCATTTTATACTGAGATCTGGGTGTACTCCTGCCTTGGAACAGGAAATGAAAAGGGGAGTTATTTCAATGCAGGTTTAAATGTAGGGAGCACAAAGATAAAAGCGAAGTAGTTTTTTTCTAGGATCTCACAATCTGATGTTGAAAACAAAAATAAGTATTCTAATAGAAAAATGCAAATCGTGATACAAGAATATAAATAACGGAGCCTTACTGTATATACCTCGGGGCAGTAAGGAAAGCATTTGAATCTTGCATCACACATTGAAGTTAATGAAAGGACTAGAGAACAGCAACCTGCACAGAGAGAATATGAGCAAAGGAGTGATGAATTCACTGGAATGCGGGTGTTCCAGAAATAACAAAGCAGGACATAAAGAACAATCAGAGGTTGCTTGAAATAGGCTCTGCCAAGTGATCTTAACCAATTATTTAATTTCTGTGTGACTCACTATGGTTAAATGGACACAATAACAAAGTGGCCATAAGGTCTGGAGATAGTTCTTGTGGGTCTTTATTGTTGCTGTTGTTTGGTTTTGTTATTAGGTACCAGGGCTCAAACTTGCAACCTTGCATTTCTGAGTCTGGCACCAGAACCATTAAGCTAAACCCTGGGTCCCTGATAGTGCTTGTTTTTAAAGTGGAGCCTCTGGTTTATTCTCTCTGTCACACACTTGTTATTGGTGGAAGGTCCCATGTTCCTTGTTGTCCTGAACAACTGAATTGAACACACAAGACAGTGAAAGTACGCATTTATTGAAGACAGAAGAGATAACTCTACAGGGCGGGAGTACACTAGACTCCCAGACTGGCTTCTCCTTTGTGCAGGCAAGGCATTGGAACAGTTGTTCTGCCAAAAATTCCCTTGGGTGTGTGTTGGTGGTATAGAGGTGAGCACAGCTGCCTTCCAAATATTCACTTGGCCTAGTGCCACATCTGAACTGCTCCAAGGAAAGACCCACTTGACTTGGCTACATATAAATGACGAGTTGAAAGAGCACTTTCCTGATTGGTCTGCAAACAGCACCAGATTTAAATGAAGGCTGGAAATACTGCTTTCCGGTTGGTCCCTTGTACAGTATGACCCCAGGGGCCTTGGAATCATTTTTGCCTGCTTTGCTGTCCTCTGAGTTTTTATGACCTTTCACACATTTCACCCAGTTTGTCCTGTTTGCCCCAGCTTTAATCTCCGAGGCAACCTCTGCCCTCGCGGAGCTCGGACGTGGCGACTTCCAACTATCTCCGGCACCGAGGCCTCAGCATTATCCTGGCGCGCGGGCCTGCGCCTGCGCACCACTGCTCACACGCAAGGGCACCTGGGAGCCGGCTTCTCTGTGGGTACCAGGAAGGGAACCGGCGGCGGAAATGAAGGCCGAGTCTCCAGAGCACAGCGACGGGGACCGTGAGCTTCCGGGGGCGCGAGGCGGGACTTCCGTTCTGCGCGGCAGGCGCTGGCAGCCGACTCTTCGCGGTGGGCAGGTGAGGCCGCGTCTCCGGGCTCCTCGCGGACGGCGATTCCTGCGCAGCGGCCGCGGCGTGGGAATGAGGGTGCTCTCTCGGCTCGGTCTCCTGCGCCCGCGGGGTCTCCCCTTTCGGGCTGCGGGCCGGGCGCGCAGACCGCGGCTCCGCGGATTCTTGTCTCCCCTTGCGAGGCCCACAAATGCGGACAGAGGCTCCTGACGTTGGCCACACACCCGGGCAGTTCATATATAGTCCACCGTGCGAACCACAGGTCTCACCCTTTTAGTCCCTCTTTGGTTCCTGTATTTTTTAAAGCAGGGTTCCTCTCTGCAGTTGAGGCTGTCCCTGCCCTGCTCCTGCCTCAGCTTCCCAAATGCTAGGATTACAGCAGGGCGCCACCACACCCCGCATTTTTAGTTCTGAGAACATATCTCTTGGGGAAAGCGATGTAACAAAAGGGACCTAGAAATGTAGACTTTCTAATCTTTATTCACAAAGATTTGTTTAAAAGGAAAACATGCACAAAACAAGTAGGGTGTCTGACCTCTCTGTTGTTGGTTGTTTTCTCTTTTTTCCACCTAAAATGGAAGGCCTTCCATTTCCACTTCTGTCCAAGGCAACCGGCAGAAATTTTTCTAAAATTTAACATTTAGTCACTTTGTTTGCCTTCAGACAGTGGTTTTCCTTCTTCCTTTTTCTGGTTAAAAGATTGGTCTTTCATTATGTTTTCACTTGTAGTGTTGCTACAGTATCTTTAGGATTAAGTAATTTTTCCATTTTCTTGAAAGAACTACTGTAATTACATCCTTTCCCCTCTTAAGCCTTCATGTATCTTATACCTCCAACATTTCTCTTATCTCCAGCCATGACCTCTATATACAGCATATACAACAAGTTTAACTTCTCTCTAGTATTTTCTTTATAGTTTCCATGTTAATGTTATTTGGCTTTTCTAAAAAGCCATTTATTTATTTATTTATTTATTTATTTATTTAACTCGGGCCTTTGTGCTCACGCGGCAGACGCAGTGACACTCTTTCGTGTTTTCCCCATCCCATGTTCTCCTGTGAAGTACCTTTCAGGTATTTTTGGTGTTTTTCTTTTGGGTTCCTAAACTTTTTGTTGTAGATAAACATACAGAGATTATATGAAAATTGTATACTATACATTTCATAAGATACCTTTGTCTTCTGAGTTTTTTCATGAATGTCAGACTTTATGAAATATATATTCTGTATTGGATTGGTTATATGCATTTTTACCTTTCTGTTAATGCAGTCAATTAAATTCAGTTTTGAATAACCTTTTATTTCTGACAATTTGATAATCATGTATTACAGCTATAAATCACTAGATGTGAAATATTTTTACTAATAGTCTAAAGTTTTTGAATCTCTGTTCATATTTCTTATATTTGTCAGGCTTTAATATAAAGGTTCATTGGTTTCATAAAATAAATTGGAAGACACTCCCTCTTTCTCTTCTCTCAACAACTCTGTATGATTGTTATTATTTCTTAAATGTTGAGTCTTTCATCTGGATAGATTCTATGTTTTAATAGATGTAGGTCTTCTAAAAATCTACCATTTTTGTATCTTCTTGGAACTTTCCTGTGTTAAGTGTATTGCCATAAGGTTGTTCACGATATTCCCTCATTGTTTCTGGTGCCTGTACAATCTGGAGAGATGTCTTTTTTGCATTTTTTACTTTGGTTATTCAGACCTCATTTTCTTGATGAATGTTTTTAGGGGTGCACTTACTTGTAGTTCTTTCCAAAAAACAAACTGAGGTTTCTTCATCCTCTAATAAAAACTTGGCCCTGATTAATTTTTTAATTCTATTTTCTATTTTTTTAACTTGCATTTAACTATCTTTCATATTTCTTTTTTTAATTGAATTCTTTATTGGTACATTTTATATACAGCTCATAATCACACTCAACATTGGGGAATTTGTACCAGTATATGATAAAAGTTAATTCTCATTTTTACCCATATCCCTACCCACCCACAACCCCCCCACCCCTTATGTACATGTTATTTCTTTTTCTTTCCAAATCATATTTATTCTTTCTCCTCACTACATTCCCCCACCACATTCCCTTTGAATATTTATTCTTTCCCCTCATTACTTTCCCCCACCACATTCCCTTTGAATATTAACTATTTTACAAAATGAATCATACGTTTGAGAACTCATTTACATCTACAAGTTCTCATACCAGAGAAAAGATATGGTATTTACATATTTGTGATCTATTTATTTCACTTATTAATGTGTCCTCAAGGTATATCCATATCTTTCATATTTCTTAACCCAGATGTTTAGTCCTTGATTTTCATCTTTTTTGTAATACATACATCTCAAGACCAAGTTTTCCTACCTTCTTTCTTTTATTTATATTTTTATTTTATGATACACCATATTTTTTATTTTCTGTTACTTGTTTGGTTTTATATTATGTTTTCTACTTTGTCTTTTGTAACCTTCTTACAGATTCTTGTACAGTCCTTTTAGTGGCTACTTATTTTTTTCTCCCTGATAATGAGGACTGGATACAGAGCCTTCACACTGAACTCAGTCCCCAGCCCTTTTAAAAGTTTTATTTTGAGACAGTCTCACTTGAGACAGTGCTGCCCTTGCTGTGTTTGGATATGTGGTTCTCCTGCCTCGTCCTCCTTGATCGTTTGCTTTACAGCTAAGCACATTAAAAAGAGTGTTTCTAGCTTTTTAAATTGTTCTCAATGGAAGATTATTTGAAAGCAAGCTAATCTGTTCTTCATAAAATAGATTTAAACTTAATATATATTTTAAACTAAGAAAAGTCCTGAAATTCAAAATAACTTCCAGACTTAACTTTCTATTTCCGTGCTAAACATTTAATGTATGTAGATAACTAGCATCTTTAAAAGAAAAATCAAAAGAGAGTTTCTGTTGGCTCTTTTGTATATATACATATGTTGTGGGGTTTTTTTTAAATAATTACAAATACCGTATCTGTACTAGAAACCATTAAAGTCTAATCTGTACTTGTCTGATTACCACATATTTTATGAAAAGTTCTAATCCTTGTGCCAAGGAGTGGTGCTAATTGCCAATAACAGCTCAGAACCACTAAAGGAGTTGTCTGCCGTGTCATGATGTGACAAGTAGTGCAGTTCATGAAGTTACCTACATTATACACGTGACGAGTACTGCAAATTATTACTACAGACTGTTCATTCTTTAGTTTTGAAAGAAAGCTATCTTACCACTTTTTCAGCTGAAGTTTTGACATTGCAGAATAAGCTTTTAAAAACTTTTATCATCAACAGTTCCTACATAGATAAAGCAGAATTCTTACTGCATAGGTAAAGTAAAATACATACATTATTTTGGATGCTGAAACCAAATAAGATAGTTATAACTCCAGATTATTCATTAGTTCAGCCTTATTCTCACTGGCTGACTATATTATAAAGACTTTATAACACACAAATTTATATGATAACATATAGATTTGAATCTCTAAAATGTATTCTGATCAAATGCTGACTTTCTCCCTTAAATATTGTTGAAGTTTGATTGATTTAACTGGAAATAAATTACATAAAATTTTTAAAACCAATAAGTAACACCTCTATTTAGGAAAACAGGCTTGCATGAATTACACAGGTTAATTACATTTGCAGTTTATCTGACCTAGATCTCATCAGACTTTTCATTTAGTGTCACTTACTGCCTGAGATTAGAGGTGGAGCCATCACTCTTAAATGATTGAACCGCACTGTTCCTGTCATTCCAACACTGAACACTGTTCCTTCCAGAACGGCGGAACTACCTTGGATTCTTCGCTAAGGAAGAGGTTAGATTCTCACCCCACATGTTTTCCTTTGCTTCCTTTATTTGGATATGTGGGGTACAGAAACAAGAGTAGAAGAAAGTGAAAGATACTTTAGGAATGCATATGTTAATGGCATGTTTTCTCAGTTGTATTTTATTTAAAGTGTCTTAGAATTGAGTTTTGTTACTCTTTTTATAGACTATGCTTGAATTGCATATCTACTTGGATTTGCATTCATTTTGTGGTTAATCAAAACTTCCAAGAAGGCATTTACTTGAAATTCAGTATTTATGAGTTGAATATACTTAATAATTTTGAATTCTCTGTTTAAAGTGTTTAGTATGCTCAATATTTTCAAACTAAGCATCCTAAACCATCTAATATTGTTTCTAACATACTGCGAATGTCTGAAGACCTGTATAAATACATTATATGACAGTTTTTGGAGACCAGAGGCTTTAGTGAGATCTCTTAGTGAACCAAAAACTCATCAAGTGATGATAACTTGTACTAGTCAAGATCTTTTTTTTTTTTTTTTTTTTTTGCTTTTGAGACAGGGTCTCACTTTGTAGTTCAGGCTGGCCCTGAGCTCACTATGGTGCCCAGGCAAGCCGCCGTGAACTCAGCAATCCTCCTGTCTCTGCCTCCCAAGTGCTGGGATTATAGGCGTGAGGCACCACGCCCAGCATTGTGGTATGCGGTGTTGATTGCTGGTGGGTGTGAGTCTCCACGCCCAGCATTATGTGGTTACCAGGGATCGAACTCAGGACCTTGCGCTTGCAAGGCAAGCGCTGGAACCACTGAGCTAACCCTCCGGCCCTCAAGAACTTTTTGAGTCCCTACTTTTGGTCACTACTTTTTAAAGGAGAATTTTTCATTTTTCTTAATATTCCTACTTAAGAAAAATCAGCTTAGTACTTAAGCATGGAGTTTAGACTATATTCCTTCTTTCTCCAGAAATTACTAAAATGACAGTAAAAATAATAAAAACAAATATAGAGAATGCAGAAGCAACAGAAAAGATTAGAGAAATGTTAGAAAGCAAATGGATAAATATAACCAATTTAGAGCACCAGTCTTGTTAGAGCCTGATATTTTATCATAATATTGAACTACACTTTAATTATTTCCTAATATGGAGTCATTTTTAATATTAATATGATTATCACAATTTATTCAACCATTTCTCCACTAATGATTCAGAGTCTTCAGTTTTTCAAATGCCATAAATAGCATTCCATGTAGTATTACAAAAATTTGTTGGATTTTTTTAATCAATTCTTTCAAATAATCAAAGTGTACACTTTTATGAATATTGCCCCATGTTGCCAGATTGCTTCCCAAAAGCTATTATCACTGTGAACATTAATTAAGATGGGCAGTTTCCTCTTTAACAGCATCCTAAGCACCATTGCATTTACCTTACCTTAAGATGTTCATTTACCTTTTACCTTAAAATGTTCAGTCTGGGGAGAAACACGTAGTGCTTACTATAACTTTGTCAGCCTGACATGAGTAACAGGTTCTACTAGGGGCGGATAAGCTGGCTCCCTTTACCACTGCTGACTTAAGGTGACGACAGAGGCTTTATGTTCACCTGGTATGCCCAAGGAAGGATTTATGAAGCAGGTAGAACTTAGCTGAATCTAAGGTTGGAAAGATTTGTAGAAAAAATTTTGCATAGGCACATGGAGGGCACATTATTCTGGATCAAATCAGGATGAAAGCAACACTAAGTGATTAGTTTAATATAAAGAATAATTAAGGTATGATAGAAGAAAGCAATAAAGTTACCATGTAGAGAGCTCTAAAAGGTACCCTAGGGCTGAGAGAAGGTACCCAATGAAGGATAAAATTGAACTGAGAGCTCAACTTCTTGGAAGATGTGATTGCAGCCCAGTACATGGCAGAGTTAGGTGCTGGGTGCCTAAGATAAAATGTATGCATAATCGATGTGGCCACAGGTGAGTGTGCAGAGGAACTCAGGATGTGGCTGCAGGTCCTAGCTCTGGTGTCTGTGTTAGGAGAGCCTTGGGATGTAGGCGAGTTGAAGCTGGTAGCTGAGGGAGCTGGAGCACATAGTACTGCTGGAATAGCAAGTCAGGGAAGAGTCTCCCTGGGCCCGCCACCTAAAAGGTTATTGTGTGAGGGTTAGGGCAGAGTAGTTCAGGCTGCTTTATGGGACAGAGGTCAGGTACCTGGCTAGCAGGACTTCCAGTGTGTGGCTGAGAGCTGAAGGTAGAAGATGGGGAGAACTACCTGGTCTGGGGCTTTGGGCTGTCACGCTCTGCTGTCTGAGTAGAGAGCATTGTGCTTTGCTGTGCCTATGCCTTGGAGGAACCTAGGACGAGAGAAGTGTTGTTCAGCCTTGGCATTATTGGCATTTAGGGCTAGGTACTTATTTGTTGTAGAGCCATGTTCAGTGTATGGTAGGATGTTCAGCAGCATTGTTGAGAAACCTTCAGAGAAAGTTCTTTCCTGCTGAATCCTCTTTCCAGCCCACTCTAGTAACAGTTGGTAAGAGGAAAATGTTTTAAAGGCCTAAATTCATTTCTAAAGCAAGGCAGTGAGAGAAAACTTTGGTGCAAAGAGGCAATCAGCTGATAATGACAAAATAAGATCAAACATGATGAGACTGCTTGAGAGATGTAGGCAGAGATATGAGTAAAAGCATGAGGGTACTAAGGAAATGCAAGGAAAAGAGAGCCAGGTTGCTGTTAAATGATTAAGAAGGAAAAAAGTAAGGGTATTGAGAAAATCAGTGGAAGGGGGCTTTGAATAGACAGTTGAGAAGAAACAGACTGTGAAGGGTTTAGGTCTGCTCCTTTTCATAGGAGGGCAGACTCAGACAAAGAATTTGCATAATTTGCAAATAGATTTTTGTACATCTCCAGTGATCCAGGAAACTGTTCATGTGGTTATCTCTTGTGGTTTTTTTTCCACCCACCCATTACAAAATTTAATAATGTAATACTTGAGTATATAAAAATATGCGTATAGAATTTAGAACTAAAGGTGGTTCATAGAAATAGGAGACCATGAACTTCACTGTTTCTCTGTCTCTCCTGGGCAGAATGAAGGGACAAGCCATAGCTTTGGACTTCTTTTATCAGCCTTCAGCAGATAAAGGTAGGGAGGAGACTGGGTCTTAGTGGTGAAGCACAGAGTTTTGAGAAAATTCTACCATAGGGAAATGAAAGTTTGTCATAGTTGTTTATATACAGATGTCCCCCAAGAGTCTTGTACACTCAGAAGTGGAATTTTTGGAAGGTGATTTAGATTATGGGGATGTTGCAGCTGATGTTCTGTTAGATGGTGAGTCTGACTGAATAAGGCACATCACTTGGGGTATGACGTGGGAGGATGTACCTCCCTTTCTGGCTCTCACCTTCACTCGTCCTGTTTCCTGGCCACTATGTGATGGGCAGCTTTCCTTTGCTGTCCACCATCCTGCAACCATGCAAGCTCTGAAACTTATAGAACGTAAGCTGAAATCAGCTTGTCCTCTTTGATATCACTCATGTGGTTATTTTGTCCCAGTGTCAAAGAAAATGACTATGGTAGATTTGAGTGTCAGAGAAGTGGGTCATTGCTGTGACTGTGACCTAACCATGTAGTTCAAAGCATTTGGAACCTGTTCACAGAGTGAGTTAAAAAGGTTTTGTGATGCTAACTGGAGAAGCTTTGAAAATACTACAAGCTGAGCCTGCTGGAAAATTCTAGTCAGAGCTCAGAAGGTCAGAATGTCAATACATTCTGAAAGGCCAGTGCTGAAAGCCAGGATCAGGACTGCAGTGGCAGTTGGATTCCAGGCCATGTGTGTTACAGGCTGGTGGAAAATTTGTCTATATTTTGCATGTGTTCTAAGACTTTTTGGGAGACTCAGGGTGGTAGGCTATTTAATCTGGCCCACAAAGTTTCAAAGCAGGGCATCTGAAATGAACAGACACTTTTCAGAGGAAGAAATAAAAGCAGCTAAGAAGTACATGAAGAAATGCTCAACATCATTGGCCATTTGAGAGATGCAGATGAAAACAACTCTGAAATTTCATCTTACTCCACACAGAATGGCTGCAATCTTGAAATTAGCCAGCAACATATGCTGGTGAAGTTGTGGAGAAAAAGCAACCCTTCTCCCCTGTTGGTGTGAATGTACACTAGTACAACCATTGTGGAGATCAGTGTGGAGATTCCTCAAAAAACTAGGATTAGAGGGCTGGAGGGTTAGCTCAGTGGTTCTGGCGCCTGCCTCGCAAGCGCAAGGTCCTGAGTTCAATCCCCGGTAACTACATACAATGCTGGGCATGGAGACTCACGCCCACCAACAATCAATACCACATACCACAATGTCAGGCGTGGTGGCTCACGCCTGTCATCCCAGCACTCGGGAGGCAGAGGCAGGAGGATTGCTGAGTTCAAGGCTTCCCTGGACTACTTAGTAAGCTCAGAGCCAGCCTGAACTACAAAGCGAGACCCTGTCTCAAAAAGAAAAAAACAAACAAAACAACTAGGATTAGAGCTTCCATGTGACCTGCTATTCCTCTGCTGGGGATATATACAAAAGAATTACAAGACTCCTATCACAGTGACATGTGCACCCATGTTTATAGCAGCTCACTTTGTGATAGCTAAATCTTGGAAACAACCTAAATGCCCATCAACTCTAGACTGGATAAAGAAGATGTGGGTTTTTTTTATAAAATGAAGTATGACTCTGCCATAAAGAATGATGAGATTGAATCATTTATACTCAAATGGACATACCTTCAGGACATACTCATAAGTGAAAAATAGTTGACAGATGTGCAAATATATATTTTCTCTGATGTGAGAAACAAGTTATAAATGTGTTCTAGAATGCATGATTAATATTGTGAAATAGTAAATATTCAAAGAGTAATGGGGCTTATGGGTAAATAGTGAGGAAAGAAAAACATTGATGTTAAACAAAAGGAAACAATGCTTGTGTATATAGGGGTGGGGGAGGTAGGGTGAGTAGGGGAGGGGGAAAAATGAGTATTAAGTTGTGTCATATAGTGGTAAAAATTCTCAATGTGGAGTGTAATTGTGATGTGTATATATAATGTACCAATAAAATGTACAAAATGTATAAAATGTCAAAGCAGCTCAACACTCGGGCTATGACATGGATACTGATGGAGTCCAGCTCATGCTGCTGCAGGAACAGAGCTGCCCAAGCCTCTTGGAGCCTACATCTCATCACAACTTGACCCAGGCACTGCACACAGTGTTTGCCCTGCTAGGTTTCAGTCTTGCTTGTTCTATTCTCTTATATCCTCCTGATTCTCTCTTTTGAAATGGAAAAGTTTTCTCTTTGCTATTGCATGTTGGGAATATTTAACTCTTGATTTTTACAGAGGCCAAAGTTAAAAGTTTGCTTTGGGTCTCACAGGGGCCTTTAGACTTAGACTTTTTAGCGGAAACTGTTAAGACTTAGCTACTTTTACATGGACTAAATGGGTTTGGTATGAAGATGTGCACATGGGCCTTTTGGGGGGCCAGGCACACAATATTATGGCTTATATCTACATGTCCTCCAAAAGCCTTGTGAGTGTATGGGAGGGGCTTTGGGGAGATGATTGGATTGTGGGGGCATTATAACTGCCTTTAACTTAGTGGTGTTGTCTAGTTGGATCAGGCATATCACAAGATGTATGACCTGGAAGGATTCCTTTCCCTTCTTATTCTTCACTTGGCTCTCTGTGCTGCCTGGTCACCATGAGTTAAGCAGCTTTGCTCTGCCCAGGCCCTTCCAATATGCACAAATCATACCAGGCCTCAAACTTAGAAAACACCAGCCAAAACAAACCTGTCTCCCTTTAAGCTATAGGATTTTTGTCCCACAGTGAGGAAAATGAACTAAGACAATGGTCATTGTTAATTTAGCCAAGAGAGGGAATCTATGGGGAAGGCAAATGTGATTTCAATTCAAACTCCTTTATATTTTATTTTCCAAAGACATGATTTTCTCTTTCTGAGTAGTAATACCCTTGTGACTTTTTTGTCTTTCAATCCTGTAATCCAGAATAGTTAAATGGTCTTATATCTTCTATATGTTTCATGGCATTTTCTCTTAGGTATTTTAAATTTTACCTTTTTATTCTTCAATATTGTTTTTGATTCAAGGTTTTACTTTACTGACTCTTTGTATTGCTTTCCCCCCTCTATTTAGAAATGGATTCAAAAATCAAGGAAGAAATTCTTGTACGTGAGGAATTCTTGCTGTGTGGTGGAGTTGAAACACAGGTTATAAAATGTGGGCCCTGGACTGATCTCTTTAATGATCAAAATGTCGATAGGCCTAAGATGCTTATTTTCATCATTCCTGGTAAGTGTAAAAGTCTGGATGAGGAGACTTACACAGCTACTCTTGACCATTTCTGATTTTAATATTATTCAACCCATTGATAACAAGCACCTTTAAACTTTTGTGCTTTTTGGTTTCCTTCTGTGCATTTATGTGATTATATTATATGGGGTTTCACAAGTGGGATATACCATACATAGTTTTTTTTGTTGTGGATTTTTTTTTGTACCAGGGATCAAACTCAGGCCCTTGTGCATCCAAGGTTGGCACGGTACCACTTGAGCTAAATCCCCAGCCCCCCATACATAGTTATAAATTATAATTTGATTTTTAAAATTTGCTTTATATTTAGAGCTGTATCAGTATTTTAAACAATTTTAAATATTGTTTTCTACCTCATTTTAAGATCATTTTGTGATTATTATAGAATTTTCTTCTCAGAATCACAGTTGATTCATGGTTTTCGCTAGATCATTGTCAGTTAAATGACAGCAGTACATATTTGACTGCATGTATTTGAAGACCTTCTTACATTATGAATTTGAACATATGTGTTTATAATCCTTTTAAAGCTCTTATTGTGTGAACCACGAGTTGAAACCTTTGCTTCAATTGTGTTATCAGTGGTGTTCATTATTAGTTTTTAGTCATGTTGTGTGTATCATCCATGATAAGAAACTTCCTAGTGTCTTTTGATTTCAGTGGGTTTCTTGAATTTATTCATCCTAAGTGAAATTTTATTATCTTAACACAATCAGCATCTCTCTCCCTCTTTACTCTCACTACTCTGATGACCACCATTCTGTTCTCTGCTTTTGTTTAGCTTTTTGTTATCCCACATGTAAGTGAGATCATGCAGTATTTGTCTTTGATGCCTGGCTTATGTCCTCCAGGTTCACCACATTGTCAAAGATGACAGAATGTTTTCTTTTTTAGAAGACTGGATAGTATCCCATCATGCATATATTTCTCATTCATCAGTTGACAAACCCTTAGGTTGTTTCTATGTCTTGACTATTGTGAATAGTCCTGCAGTGAACATGGGAGGGAAGATATCTCTTTAATACTATCTTGTTTCCTTCCCATAGAGACTCAGAAGTTGGATGTTAGATTAAGTCTAGTTTAATTTTTTTAAGGGGCCCCCATACTGTTCCTTATAATGTTTACACAATTAGCATCCCCCACAGCCATTTGCGTGCTCTCTTTTCCACATCCTCACCAACACTCATGTTTTGTCTTTTCAATAACATCCTCTTTTATTGGTATGAGCTTAAGTAAAGCTGTCTACCAAAAGTAGGGACACTGTGTGATGCCCAGTGTTCCTTCTACTCCTAACTCATTAGTACCTGTCTGGGCCCTCTAGGTGTTTTACAGAATATATTTTTAACTTTGGTCAACCGAGTATTTATTTGAATGAAAACTAAATGGAAACCATAATAAGTTACAAATTAGCCAGTGAACAGTTGACCCGGAGTATCATTTGGGCAGCACATTTGCTTACACCCTGGCTGTCCTCTGAGAGTCACTTAGGCAGGTGTCATTTCAACAAGATGATTCTTGTGTTGAGTAAATTTGATAAAATTTTCATTTTAATTTTTTTTTTTTTTTTCTTTTTGGAGACAGGGTCTCGCTTTGTAGTTCAGGCTGGCCCTGAGCTCACTATGGTGCCCAGGCAAGCCGCCGCGAACT
>PVIC010033406.1:0-14681 GCA_004025085.1 Thryonomys swinderianus
CACACACACACACACACACACACACACACACACACTGGTTTTTAAAGATAGCCACTAAAATGAAACTATGCAGTTAAACATTTTCCACAGATTTTGTACCCCATGCCCCATTTAAAATTATATCCTTGATTCCCAGTGTTTGTGGCTCTTTCATAGGAGAAAGCCTGAACTTTATTACTAGAAATCTGGTCAATAAAAGTTATATATTAGTATGTTTATATTAAATTTTACAGACAAATTATTTGTAAATAGAGAGGAAATACACACATAGACTACTTCTGTCATTTCTGAATCTCTGAGGTAGGGACTCTTTCCATTCTGTAAACAAAATAAAGCAAAACTATAGGACAAAATTCTTAAGAGAAATAGAATACCACATTTAGTTAAAATACAGATAAATCCAGCATAACTTAGAGTGATTTTTGAGGTGTTTTTCCCTCGGCACATACATAGGTAGATTAATGTTTATTCACTGCATAGCCCACTAGAGCATTAGGACTAAGTTAAATGGAGATGACTTAATGGTGTATATGTTACAAGTGGTCATTATAAGACTCAAAGGATGTAATACAGATAAAGTCTTGAAAAATGTCAGGTTCTATGAAAAATACTAGTTACAGTCATTTAGGAAGTGCCGAATTCTTTTTTTAAATTTACATGCTTATATGGGTCATTATTATTAAATTGTTTAGATAGCTAATATCACATTTCCACTTTAAATGATGTGGTCCTTCACTGAAAAAAGGTAATAAGCATGTAAATTTAAAAAAAGAATTCAGCACTTCCTGAATGACTGTAACTAGTATTTTTTAAACAAAAACATACTGTACATTATTATGTATAAACAACAGAGCCTATATAATAAACAATCTTGTTAAGGCTAACAGAATATTATAAAGCAGGCTGATAAAGAATCTATTCTAAGGGTAAATGGTGACTCTAGAATTCATGATCATTTAATATAACAAATTTATACAGAAAGACAATATTTAATTGCACTTCAGTCTGCATCTGGCAAATACCTGCCAGGTATAAAGCACCGTGTTGGCTTCCATGGCAAAAGAGAAAATGTCTGTGTCATCATTCACTGCGGTTTTGTTCCCCGAAGGTTCATGTGCTGAAAGCTCCAGTGTGGTCATTTTGAGAGGTGGTAGAATCTTTAATAGCTGAAACCTAATGCAAGAGAATCGTGGTGTGGAGGCATTGCCCTTAGAAGGGATTACGGCTAGTCTCACAAAGTGAGTTACTTCTTCAGAATGAGTTGTTATAACAGGAGAAAGCTTGAACTCTGGCTTCCTGATTTGCCATATCATCTCTTCTTAACATACTTCTGTGTGGATTCTGCCCTCACCAGAAGGTGAGCAGATGAAGTCATCCAATCTCGGATTTCCATTCTCTAAATGTGTGCACTAAATCAACCACGTTTCTTTATAGAGTGCCCCAAGTCAAATATTTGTTATAGCAACAGAATGAGCCAACACAAGTTTGTATGTCTAAATTTGGTTTGTTGTATACGAGATTTGGTGGTAGCAGGGAGACAGGCTTATTCCTGAAGGCTAAGTAATTAAGTTGCAAGAACACATTTGGATAATAAAATAAAGTGCTCTATGAAAAACTTATAGGATATTAACAATATATACATACTTCAAGGATAGTATGGAACTGCAGTCATTGGCCAACTCTTCAAACATGTAGTTTATGAAAGAAGCAATTTTTACTCTTGGATTCTTGATACACAAAGCAAGCAGTATCAATAATGATACACTAATAATGGAAAAGACCTACATGACTTTTCTCCATTGTGAGTCTGCGGGCTTTGTTAAATCTGGCTCTTCTGAAACTATTTTGGGTTTTATGCAATAATGGAAGGAAATTCCTCTCAGGATAAAAGAAAGAAGAAAAATTGAAAATGATTTCTGCTTGTGTATAATTTGTATATTATTACATGTATTTTGCCTTCACTTTTCCTTCTTTGTTTTCAATATCTAATCACCAGAGAGGTGTTTTTTAGGGTGTGTGAAGCCTTCAAAGCTCTAACCACTGCTCTTTGCATATTTTTACTTCTAGCTTCAGAAAGAAGCAAGCTTGGATGGGCTGATCCCTCTGCAATCACCATAGTTTTCCACATTGTATTTGGTTTCCTATTAAAATACGGCAAGTAGAAATGGACAAAAACATTCTCCAAACAACAAAAACAACTAACTCATGGGTCAATTTCAAAATGCTGGGTAGCAGAAGTCTATAGTTAAAATGATCAGATTTGTTAACTAAAGGAGTTGATTAGGTAGGGTTCTTATGCCAGGGAGGGCAGACAGAAAAGTTTATTTTTTTCCATATCTGTCAAATGAAAATATGCAGTGTTGTAGCTGAAACATGAATATTTTAAAGTAATAGCAAATGCCTGTAATTCTTCTTGGCCAGTGGTTCCAGGCATGTCCTTTACTGGCAGTGAACCACACACAGGGAGAGTCTATCTCCCAGTGCCAAGGAGTTAATTATGCTTTCCTTAGACTCTCAGGACTTGAGTGTCTTTATTACATTCTTTTCTTTTCTTTCACATAAAACGGTCCAAATCACTTTGCACTTCCCCATCAAATTGTCTCATTTTAACCAGGTTCAATTTTGATTTTCTCTTTGTGTTCCTAGTAGTATTTACAAAATTGAATCAAACAATACAATCTACCTTATATTTTCACTTTTTTCCTAGGGTTGATAATGTGAATGCACCCCTCAAACCAGAGAAAACCATTCTCAGCTGAGTGATGGAGTTAAGCACCATGCTCTTCAAACTATCTATAGTTTATATGGTTTATACATTAAGGAAAATAATGCAACTGAAAACGCCTAATGGAGCTGTCTGGCACATGTTACTGCAAAGTACTTAAATATAGTCTGATAAAAAATTAAAACCAATTTATCAAAATGGCAAAACATTTGGTAATTTGGAACACTCTTAATGTCCATTTAAAGTGCAATAGTCAGTAATTTATTCCATTTTGGAGATTTCAAGTTATCAGCATTTAGTACAATTTATAGCTCATTCTTAATTTTGCTATTATTTACTTTAGAAAATAAAAGAATCTTACTCTGCACAAAATGTGCTGATTCTCTCTGTGGAGTACCTCAGTGTAACAGCTTCATTGTGGAAAACAAATTGACAGCTTCCTACTACAAAACAAGAGTTTTAAACTTACTTTATATTAGCTTTTAGATAAGTAGCACCTGTGCATTATTGTCTTTAAGAACCAACCCAGGACCTTGTTAAAATGTAAAATCTGGGGCTTCTAGCCCCAGGGATTCTGATTAGAAGGTCTGGGTTGAGGCCAAATAATCTGTGCTGAATTTTAATAATCACTCTTAAGTGAGTCTGTTCCTAGGATACATTTTGGGAAATACTCATAGTGGTAGAAAAATCATTCCTTTTATACACAGTCATTTTATATACAAGTTGCTGATGAATAGGTTTAGTGATCCTAAAATTGGTCACATTGTTGATTGTATTTGACTTTGGGGTTTTATATGATTTTTTTTAAATTACTTTGGGAAATTATTCTTTTATGGTGATATTACATAGTGTATCATTAAAACCAAATGAAATCCATCAGATCAATTATTTCTTTAATAGGCTTTGGTATGCACTCAGAGCTTTAAGCATTTAAATATGTGAAATCTACTTGGTTCTCTTATCAGAATTAATAGGGAAACAATATGTTTCAGATGATAAAACATATTGCCAGAAAAACAAATATAACAAATAGCCAGTATTCATGTACACAGGAAAAAGCAGGATGATTTAGTGACAGTGATTCTGTTGTGCTAAAGACTTCTAAAAGAATATGGTTTGGGGAAGTGTACTTAATGCTGAAACTTCAGTGTAGTCAGGTACTGCAACAATGTTGGTAATAAGAATATAACTGTTAGATTCTAACAAATCTACCTTTCTCCAGAGACAGAGGGAGAAAGAGAAACAGAAAGACAGAGAGAGAGAGAGAGAGAGAGAGAGAGAGAGAGAGAGAGAGAGAGAATTTCTCACATACAAAATACCACACAATATTTAGCTTTGTGTGTCTGACTTATTTCATATAATATTCTGGTTTTAGTTTGGATCTATTTACCTATAAATGCTTTAAGTTTTTTTCTTAATGGGAGAGGTGTACTGCATCATGTATAAATACCACATTATCCTTAATCTTTTGCCTGTGGATAGATGGACAGAATAATTTTTCAAAATTATTATAAATTTTGCTGCTATAAATACTGGTAGTCATATATACCTGTAATACGATGTTATTAGTGTTTTTGGAAAGACACCAAAAAAGAAATAGCTGGTTCTAATGGAATTTCTAGTTTTATTTTTATGAGGAACTGGTTTCATTCCCACTAACAATGTCAGAGTTCCTTTTCCCCCACAGCTTTATCCGCATCTACTCATGATAAGTCCATTTCCCCCGTTGAGCTAGAGGTGGTGTCAGGATGAAAGAATGGCTTGCACAGTGAAAGAGATAATCCACACCTGTATCTTGGGCAAGAGCGGGGATCCACTGAGCTTCCTGGAAATGTTTACTAAAACTTGAAATATTTCTCTAAACCAAAAGGTAGATTATAGGGGAATACTAGATTTTTAACAAAGAGATAGTATGCTCAATTTGAATTGACATTACAGCAGAAATAACTGGACTTCTGCATGGCTCTTTATACAGCTGCTCCTCAAGATATGTGAGGTTGTCTCTGATAACCCACTACAAATTGAAAATATTGTAATATACTTTTAATGCACACAAACTACCAAACTACTAAAAATAATGATTTGCCCTCATAATAGTAAGGCTGACTTATTGCTGTGGCTTACTGCTACAACCCAGTATCATGAGATGGGATCCGACTGCATATTGCCATCTTTGAACAAAATCAAAATTTATAAGTGTTTTTATAGAATGCATATTTTTTACATTATAGTAAAATAAAAGAAAAAAATCATAAGACAAACCACTGAAGTCCAGGGCTGACTGTAGCCTGACCATAGGAAAGAAGAAACCTCATTCAAAGCACAAATGGAAATGCCATACAAGTCTTCAGGGACATGACGATGTAAATAGACTTGTTATAGGTGAATATATCCTAGGCTGCAGGAAGATAAAGGCAGAAAAGCTTATGAATTTACACACCGCCAGGGCTTCCAGTCTTGGAGCTTTAACTTTTCTACCCCTAGCTCTTAGTAGAAGGTGGCAAAAGAAGACTGTTCCTGGGTGTTCAGTGACAAGTTGGAGGAAAATAAAAAGTGACAGAAGAGTTTCTAAGGAATTCAGGGCCCAGGCCATTCTTGGTCCCTAAAGATGATACTATAACAGGGACCTTAACAGTTCCATTATTTTTCAGATATGCTATCTGAATTTTAAAAACTCAGAATATGAGAACAAGAAAATCCAGTTAGGACCTAGTTGTACATCCATTATCCAGACAAAAGGCCACAGAATCAAATCTATCGGTACTGTTTATGTTTGCCAAATGAACCATTTCAAATATTAAAATAACATCAATACAGGTTTCTGGATAAACTCACTGACATTAACAACAGTGCCAAAAATGAAATGTAAACTTCTGAACATTTGTCATATATAGAAAGCTCTATTTTTTTTCCAGTTCTTTTCCACAGAGCTGGAGAAAGGAAACACAAACTGCTGTGGTGGTAGGGGGAAGAAACCAAGATTCAACAAAAGCTTATCATAAGCCTCATCTTATGCTATATACTTCAAATATCATCGCGTTTGGCAAGTTTATGATATATGTAATGTGTCCTAATGATGCAAAAGACAGCATTGTGTGGTTCACAGACTTTTCAGGGCTTATTAATGAGCATGCCCCTTAAATTAATTTGCCAGTTCTATTTATTAATTTTTGAAATTGAGTGACATTTTCAATCCAACCAACTCTGAGAAAAATCTACAAATATAAACATATTCATGTACATACCCCTTTACATTTTCATCTATATTCTTTCTGAGTGACTTAAACAACTTTAATTATAAGCAATAGGGGAAAATAACCCTCAAAATTATTTATTGGAATTGTCTCTATTGTTATCCTAACACTGTTAGATAGGTCACAGAAAGGTCAGAGTGATGTGTACAAGCCAGAGGTTGGTAAGAGGTGGTACACTCCCATTTTCTTAGCATTCCAAAGAGCAGCATGTCATTTCCAGTGGTGAAGCTTGTGCCTTCCTAACCTGAGTTCTCATAGGATGGGGATAGAATGGCCCTTGAGTTGCTGTCTTGTCCTGGGTTCCCTTAAAGGCATTTGGTTGGAATTGGAGAAAGATTTTTCTGAGTAGTGTATTAGAGTGTGATTTCTTGAGGGTAGGGATAAGGGACCAGCAAAGAAACATGTAAAAAGGAGAGGAAGTGGCCCCTGATGGATTATCCCCTTCATTGCTTAATGCTGCAGGTCAGCCTAAACTACATGCAACATACAGCTCATTAAAGACAGAACTACTTCCCCACTGGCTTCTCTCCCTTAATGACTAGGAATTGTTCCAGATTGGATTAATTTGTCATGCAATAAGAAAACATCAGTTTTCTTTAGTGTGTGTCATAGAAAGCCTAGGAGAGGACTGAAGTTGAAATTGTGATATCCCCTGCCTGAAAAGAGGAACATTTAACTCCCCTCTATAAGAAACTGAGTAAAGGGCATTGCTTGAATAAAAAGTATAGTTTTGATAATTTTATGAAATGAAAATTTCCCTAAAGGTAGAAGACAAAATAGTTTGGATTCAAACAATAACAGCTTTGGTGCCAGCTGTTACAGATGAGCTCCTAGAGATCTTGGGAACTTAGGGGAGCTTGCCGCATTTCCTGCTGGGTGGAGGGACCCACCTTTGCCGTGGGAATTCAGATTTGCAATGGAGCTGGAGTAAACTTGAGATTAATGCCATTGCCAGATATTCAAGACAGTGCTCTAGTATCACATTTGGTATTCTGGGTGACTTTGGTCAGGCCTTGATATTTAGGGTATAAGTTCTAATGAAAAATGATGAGTTTTTTTCTAGTTAACCGTTTTTAGGCACTGAAAAAAATATATCTGATTTCAATGAGAAACATTACATGTGTTGAATGCAACTTACAGAAGTACAAAAAGAAGCCTCCAATCATCCATTTCTTCTTTTAACAAATATTTGTTGAATCTCACTCTGCACAGACCACTGTACTCTGCTGTGGGATATTGTAGAATGTAAAAGACCTGGGCCCCAAGAGCATGCAAACTAATGTTTCTAACTCCATTTTGTCAAGTAGTTTTGGTGTGGGAAATAACCAGTGGGAAAGCAAGTGGGGAAAGAAAAATAAGTAGAAAGTCTCTGAACAGATGTTCAACACAGCAGGAGACACCGTTGGAGACCTGGGATCCAACTTGTAAAAAGAAAAGTGCAGACTAGCTTGCATTTTGAGAAGATCCCCAGATGAGAAAAGATTATACTTTGTGGCAAAGACACTACAGGGAGACCTAAATGAGATCATGAGTACTTTCCTCCTGAAACCGCAGAGAAGAATTCAGGGTTAGGAAGCCCATTAGCAGATGACATGCCCAGGAGCCGTGCTTAGCCACTGCCTGAGCATTTGTGGTGGTCTGTGTTCATGTAGGTAGTTTATAAAGGTCTGAACACCTAACTCTCTGCTTTTTTGTTGATGTTGTTCAAGTGTGTTTTTTTTTAAAATTTAGCATCTTTTGTCAGAAAATGATTTATACTTATTATTCAATGTTTAAGAAAACCAGCTATTTATTACATTATAGCAATTATATAAAAACATAAAAACAACCCACAAGAATCACTTTTAGGAATTCTTCACTTTTAATTAAATCTAACACCAATGTTATAAAACCCACAAGAGTAAAATAAGATTTATTTTTCTAGTAAGATGGATTTTTGAATGGATTTCTGAATGAAATCCAAAATTTTTGAATGTGTTCTCTTGGGGACTAGAGTTCAATAGGAAGTTACACTGCACTGCAAGATGGGAAGGGCCAACCTACAGAGTAATAGTTGAGTATTTGGTCCTATTGAGGAGAGTTAGTGAGAGAGAGAGAGAGAGAGAGAGAGAGAGAGAGAGAGAGAGAGAGAGAGAGAGAGACAGGGGCCTGGGGATTTAGCTCAGTGGTGCCACACTTGCCTCTAAGCACAAGGTCCAGATTTCAGTCTCTGACACCAAGAGGGATAAGAGCATTACTGGGCTGGCCACTCAGGGTACTTTTCTTTGTGGCCATACAGAATCACAAGTATAGCTCATTAGACAACTTGCATTCCAAAACAGGTTTTGCAAGATTCAAATAACATGTAAACTAGGTCAAAAGTCAGGAAGTTCTTCTTTAAGTGAATGCAAGGAAGTTGAAAGAACTGCTGATCCAACTCTTGGAGGAGAAAGTACAGGGGATAGGCGAAGAAATGTTTTCTGTGTTGGACCATGGGATAACATGATGATTTGTCTGTTTCCAGATGAAAAAAAAAATTTCTTTGGCCAAGGTTATGGGACCTATGAGAAGTATTACCAAATCAAGACAACCCGTTGCTCTAAGTATTTTCTTAGCCATGCTTCATTTAAGCTAACATCTTCATCTTTTTGTATATTTTGTTATAGTGGTTATCTCTTGCAGAAGGATTTATGTTGTTGTTGTTGTGGCTGTAACACTTTGCAGTGCCAAGGATCAAACCCTGGACCTTGAACATGCTAGGCAAGTGCTTTACTACTAGACTACATCCCCAGCCCTCTGAAGATTTTTGTTGACTTGTTCATCATTTGACCCTTTCACTTTGAAGGTGAGCTGAATGAGAACAAGAAGTTTGTTCTGACCACTGAAGATCTCTAACTTATGGAATGTGATGGATACATTTCAGTGCACAGCTGTTAAAAGGATGAAAAAGTGACATGAAAATTTTGAAATAACAATTGCCACACTGTCACTGCTCCATAGCCTGCACAGATGTATTATAGTAGAAGATGATATTGTTGATTAAAGCTCAGATGATTTTAGCACATAGGGCTAAGAAACAGAAACATTCTAATAATAATAACCAGTCATTGTGGGTACATGTAGTAATTTTTTTTGGTGTCACTGGTGATTGAAGTCATGATTTTGAGTGAAATCCTTGATACACATGTTATACATTTTAATTCACTGTGTTCATAGAAGAGTATACAATTAATCTAGGCTTTAAAAATAACAATCTTTATATATAGATACATTAGTACTTTTGGTTGTCATTTCTTTTCTCCCGAAAGATAATTCAGTTACACTGAGGGTCAGATCGCCCCACAGTATTTGACAGAAGAGTGTTTGAATTTCATGTCTAACTTTTTAGAAATAGAACTTTAAATTCTCCTTTTCCTCCCTGCCCAGTTAATATGCAAATGTTTTAAAATAAAACTTCAATATTTCTACAATATGAATTTTAAAACTATAGTGAACTTTAAGTGGTTGTTTGTATCTTTAGAATACTTCACATCCAATTTCACTGGCCCATCAATCAATTTCCTCCTCTTCTCTGTCTGTCTCATGTGTGTGTGTGTGTGTGTGTGTGTGTGTGTGTGCTCTATAGCTTTCTGCATTTGTGGTATGTCTTCTTAGTCTACTTAGTCTAGAGACTTACATCCTTCAGAATAAGAAGCATTATGATTTTCTCTACAGAATTCCTATTGTTAAATGCAGAGACCCTTGTTTTAACCTTTTTTCTTTCATGATCTCTTTCCCATTGGCTATGTTTTTACATTTTTATCTTCTGATTCTTCTGTTGAGTTTTTTTCTGTCATATCTATTTCTTATTTCACCAGTTTTCCTTTTTATGTATTATGTTTCTTTCATGGGTTCAATACCTTTCCAAATACACTAATTGCAGTATTTTCCTAATTCCTAAATTAGTTATGATTATTTTTTCATTTTAATTTTAGAGGTTTTCTACTATCTTTGCTTTTTTGTTTATTTGTTTAATTGAGATCAAGGACTTAATAAATAGGGAAGTTTAGTCTGTGGCTGACTCTACCAGCTTCTGGGTCTGTTTCCTGGAGGAGTTTTCTCTGCGGCTGTACAGTTCCCCTATACTGACCTACAGGGTATTAACTCAGCCATCAGCTTTCTTGAATTTGATGGAAAAGGAAGGCTCAGGATCTGCATTTCATTAAACTTTAGCTTAGTGTCATTTCTTTCTGTATGGTGTTCCGCAGTCCCCTGTGCCTACTGCTTGTAGGTACAATGGTGGTGGGGGGGGATCTAAGGTGCTCAGAATGGGTTAGAGCACAGCTCAAGGCTAATCACTCTCTAGTCTTTCAAAACTCTCCTTGATATATTAAATTTGTTTCTTGTAATTCTAATCCTTGGGTCTTTCCAAAGCTTTTAGGGAACTAAAATATTAGTATATTCATCTGCAAGATCATATTCTCTAAGTTATTTAGGATGTCTCTGCTTACTTAGGTTTTCAAGCACTATGGATGAAGATTATAGATGTCTACTATTTTTTAAAAAAATATATCCAATTCATTTTTATTTGTTTTTTTTCTTATATTCCTGGCTTTCAAGAAGTTGGATTTAGAGAGAAAAAGGCATAATGTGCTTTGACCCTATCAACATAAAATCACATCTTTGGTGATTAGATTTTGAGAGAAATATTTTTAACTGTGAACAAATACTCATTAAAATATTTTTAAAACAATTTATAAAATGGTACTTGGGAATATTATTACTAGGTAAGTTACAATATTTCTGTTGTACACTGAAAACAATTTTGTCCTACTAGGAAACAATATGAAAGCAAATGAAGATCTAAGTAGTTCTAATAATTACTGAGTTGGAATATAGGAGTAGAGACAGCTAAATGCTATTTTTTTGTACTGGGGATTTCTCTGAAATAATCAAAGGATTTCTCTGAAATAATTCTCCAGCTATTTTTATTTTATTTTGAGACAGTCTTGTTAAATTCCACAGGCAGAATTTAAACTTCGTCTTCTGCTTCAAGTTATAAGTATGCACCACCACACTTACTAAATTCTCTTGTTGTCAATGTTATCACATTATCCTAGACAAATGGCACATTTGGGTATAAGTAGGTGACTTCCAGAATAAACTGAATTTTCATATTGGCCAGCCAGGAAACATTTATCACTGAATAGTTCTAAAAATGCAGAGACAACTTTCCATTCTTCTCTTCTACATGAAGACTAATGACATCTCTTATTACATGAACACATATTAAAACCTACAGGTAAGAAAGATGTTCATGTTGTACCTTGTATATTATCGTGTATTTTTAACCACTATTTCATTATTCTTTATGAGATATTAAGTACATTTAAATTTGAGTCTTTGTAATGAAATTTCAGAGAAATACCCACTTTGTTGATGAAATTAAAGGATTCCAATCATTTGCTTAAATCATTTCCTGGGAAGTTTGATCATGATGAACTATAATTTTATAATAACTTTGAAAGCTTTTATTTTAATTGTTGATATTTCCTGGCATTTTCACAATTCTATCCATATACCTTTTGTTTAGCCATATCATACATTAACTACATGCTCAACATTGATCAAAATATCTATTGTTTATTTCTCACAAAAGTAAGTAATATATGTCTTTGTATTTGGAAAAAGACAAATTACAGTCAATATTTAACACAAGTTTTATGCAGATTTGATGAAAAGCCCCCTACAAAAACATAACAAAACAACCAAATACACACAATATAAATAACAAAATCATACATTTATAATCTTGGCAGATTTCATATTCTTTCATGCTTTGGGAAGAACTGTAGCAACAATGAAGAGTTTTTTAGAGACTGGAAGGCTGGAGATAGATAGATAGATAGATAGATAGATAGATAGATAGATAGATAGATAGATATAGATAGATAGATTTATATGATTATATTATATATTATCTATATATTATATAGATAATATATAATTATATGATTATAATAATATATTATATATAAATACATATTACATATTTTATATATATATATATATATTTTTTTTTTTTTTTTAGACAGGCTCTCCCTTTGTAGCTCAGGCTGGTCCTGAACTCACTATGTAGCCCAGGTAAGCCTCGAACTCACAGGAATCCTCCTTCCCCTGCCTCCCAAGTGCTGGGGTTACAGGCATGAGCCACCATGTCCTGCTGATTTTTGTATTTCCTCCTGAGGTGAGCTAGTTGGGAAAGAAGAGAAGGTAAGACAAATTCCTTTTTTTTTGGACACATGAGAGCCAGATAACTGATTTTTAAATATTGAGAAACCACTCTCTCTTTATGAAAATACTATTGGCCAGCTCTCCTTAGGAAATAGACTGGTTTTATATGATTTTTCTATATTTTTAGATGAACATCATTCTAAACATTTAAAATATACTAGTCCCAAACTATTTTATTAAATGTCTTAAGTATAGTTATCATTATTGTTGAAAACATAGGCACATTATAGTGATTTTTCCTTTATCAACAAGAACAACCCTTAGGGTGAACTCAAACCGTAGATGAACATTAGATGTTTAGCCTAGTGTTAAAAAATCTTTAGTGAATGTAGTGGCTGATTCTGAGCCTTGCAAGTGTGAAGATGAAGAACAATAAGATATTTATTTCTAAAAGTTTTATTAACACAGGACTTGCTTAACACTGACTAGTGACTTTGAAGTTTTTTCATAGGAACATGTCTACAATTCTAAATTTGGCCACAGAGGCTTGGAAAATTACTCATAATGTTGCTATTAATGAACAGTAGCACAAAAGTTACAGAAGCAAAAGATGTGGAGACAGGTGTTTCACTCCAATACTTCATTTCCTTACATGGAAATTCTGAAGGAGTTTAGGTGTCTAGGATCCAGTTTAGGTGTTTAGGATCTAGGATCCACAACTTACCCTGAACACTGTGGCAGGAATGCATATGTGTCTATGTGGGCGCTCACACTTGTGTATGCATATACAAATTATGCACATGTACTAAGCAAGTGCTCACTTATGCATTCTGCAACATATTAATAGCTATTAATAATGATGAAGGACTTTTTATAGTTCTCAAAGACACAACGAGCCCACTGCGACACACAGGCCAAAAAGGCTCACCACCACAGGTTATTAAGAACATGGTTCAACTTAAATCAATTTAGCAATGTAGCCATGACTTTTGTTTCTAAAATCACTATAATATGCCTATTTTTTCAGCAATAATGATTACTATACTTAAGACATTTAATAAAATAGTTCTGGAGTAATGCATTTTAAATTTTTAGTATTATGTTCATCTAAAAATATATTAAAAATCATATAAAACCAGTCTATTTCCTAAAGAGAGCTGGTCAATAGTATTTTCTTAAAGAGAGAGTGGTTTCTCAATATTTAAATACCAGTTACGTGGATCTCATGTGTCCAAGAATTAAATAAAATTAGAAGACCAAATACTGTGACACAATGCAAGCATTAGCAGTAAAAAATAAATTGATGAGTTTTCCAGTTTGATCTGTTTCAAGACTGGATTTATAACATTACCTTTCATCTTATTGTTTTCATTTCTTTTCTTTATACTTTCCCTCACTTCTATGGGCTGGCACCTGCTCTCAGTCATTTTATGGAAGAGACGTTAGTGCAAAGAACATTCTGAAGAAATTATATCCTATGGCCTCTCCTAAGGTAATTCAAACTTGTACTTGGCCAAAAAAGAACTGTATGCTAAATTTATGTATGTTCCCAGAGACACAGAGAAACTATTTTTTTCTCCGTCCTCTTCATAAGACATTTAAACAAGAAAGTAACAGGTGTTCCATGCCTCGAACATACTGTACTCTGAATATTCTCGTAAGGAACTCTTCACTCTTGGGAAAGCATTTCATTTCTAAGTCCTATTGAAAAACACCTGTGGTTGGTCATCACAGGAAAGATACAGCTTGAGTGTTGAGAAAAAAATTTATTGGACTGTGGTTAAAATTGTTTCTCCAAATATAGAGGGAGGAAGATGTAAATTACATTAAACATAACAAGTTAAATTTTAACTGTGGGACAAGATATTTCACCTATGTTTCGAATTAAAGGAATAATGCAAGACTGAACAGCTCATGAAAATACAGTGGATTTACTTTTGGAAAAACAGTGTTTACTTTTTTTTTTTTTTTTTTTGCTTTTTGAGATAGGGTCTCGCGTTGTAGTTCAGGCTGGCCCTGAGCTCACTATGGTACCCAGGCAAGCTGCCGCAAACTCAGCAATCCTCCTGTCTCTGCCTCCCGAGTGCTGGGATTACAGGCGTGAGCCACCACGTCCGGCATTGTGGTATGCGGTATTGATTGTTGGTGGGCGTGTCTCCAAGCCCAGCATTATATGTGGTTACCGGGGATCGAACTCAGGTCCTTGCGCTTGCGCGGCAGGCGCCGGAACCACTGAGCTAACCCTCTGGCCCAAAAAGTGTTTACTTTTTATAATATGAAATAGAGAACATTGTTATGCCAAGTGGTGATACTCATGTAAAAAATGAAAATCTGTGATAGAAAGAAAGAAATACTAGTCAAATTAAGATGCAAATCCCCATGTGTTTTGTATTAACCTCAGAATTAGCAGATGTAGCTCACAGACTTGACCTAATAGAGACAATTTACACAGTGCTATAGGTAAGAAAAGAGCCCTAGAGACAATATTTGTCAGCCATAAATTACTAATA
>PVIC010033407.1:0-20156 GCA_004025085.1 Thryonomys swinderianus
TGAGCCACCACGCCCGGCACTGTGGTATGTGGTATTGATGGCTGGTGGGCGTGAGTCTCCATGCCCAGCATTGTATGTGGTTTCCGGGGATCGAACTCAGGACCTTGTGCTTGCGAGGCAGGTGCCGGAACCACTGAGCTAACCCTCCAGCCCGTAACAAAATGTTTTAACAAGCTTCCAAAGGGAGCCATATCCATGTAATTAATCTTCATAGTTCCTAACTCAGTATGGCTGAGAATTACAGGTAAGTTTTTGGTGGTGATGCGCACTAGTAATATTCAGAGCAAAGAAGAGTATAAGATAGAAGCAGTTTGTTCACTTTTTTTTTCTTTTCTTTTCTTTTTTTTTTTCTTTTTGAGACAGGGTCTTGCTTTGTAGTTCAGGCTGGCTCTGAGCTCACTATGTAGTCCAGGCAAGCCTCGAACTCAGCAATCCTCCTGTCTCTGCCTCCCGAGTGCTGGGATTACAGGCGTGAGCCACCACGCCTGGCTGTTCACTTTTTTTTTTAGACAGGGTCTTGCTTTGTAGTTCAGGCTGGCCCTGAGCTCACTATGTAGCCCAGGCAAGCCTCGAACTCAGCAGTCCTCCTGTCTCTGCCTCCCTAGTGCTGGGATTACAGGCCTGAGCCACCACGCCTGGCACTTTGTTCACTTTTGGTTTCATAGTTAGCAGTCTAATCAGAGGCCTTCATCTCAATTAGAAATTCTAGGGAGAGTCCAAAACTGGATTCCTCGTCAGAAATGGGAGGCTCATACATTTCAAATATGCTGGCAAAATGCGCAATCCTGTTTAGTGTTATAAATTCATTCATAAAGAATCTGGTACATAGATGACTAATTCTTAATCCTTTGGGAAAAGGAAAAGCTCATGAAGCATGTCAATCAATTCTCACCTGTTAGAATTGGCCAAAATGGAATAAAGCAACTAGATATGTCTCCCCACTGAAATATCAACATTTTCAAAGAGATTGAATATTAGGAAGTAAAAGACAGTAATCCTGGGATGATGAGAAACAAGTGAAGATTATCCTACAGTTGCTCCAGTTTACTGCCTTGGGAGAGTTTCCAGTCCAGGGTGCAGGAAGGGAGAGTTCATATGTAGACTAGTGAACTCCCAGAGATGAGGAGACAAAGCTGAGTCCAGGGAGACAAAGAAATTAAGAGTTCACAGGATAGAGGTCCAAAGAGGAGTGACCTGTACAGGAAGAATCCCAGAGATGTTCAGGAGGCTCCATACATTAACCAGGAGAATACTGATTGCATATGCATGTAATGAAATCACCAAGACCGGGGAAAGAGTCATCTGAAAGGAGCATGGTGCTCTTCCCTTGTGGAGGGCCCTTTCCCACCGGCAAGATTGGAAAAACTCAGAATTCGTAGAGCGTTGGAGATAATACTCAAGAAGTCCTTGCTTCAGTATTAGGAAACAATTGGCTCTAAATTAAGTACTACTCTAATCTCTCCTACGAATTATAATAGTGAGATAACAATGACCTAACTCTTCTGGTTTAATTTAACTCCTTCCCAGAACAAAACTCATCAATGTTTTTTTGAATACGAAGGTATCATATCCTCCTCAAAGTACATTTTACCATGTCTGGCATTAAAAGGTGAGGAAGGATGCAACTTGTAATGAAGCATATAATCATTCAAAAAGAAGCCAAAACTGACAGACATTGCAATTAGCAGATACATTAAAGATATTACTATAACTATATTCCACGTCTCAAAGACAAGTAGAGACACAGTACAAAGAAAAGATTCAGACAGAATTTGTAAAGATTAGAAGTGTAATGTCTAGGATGAACAATATACTGGGTAGAAAGTTAATGGCAATTTAGATTTGGCCACAAAAAATTAGTGAAGCTGAAAGTACAGCAACAGAAGTGATCAGAAGTGAAATATAGAGGAAAAAACTTTTTAAAAAATAGAATGAGTGTTGTTGAGTTTCAATATTCTCTCCTAATAATTGATGGGAAAAACTAGAGTGAAAATTAGAGGAACTATAGCAGATCTGAACAACACTATCAGCTAATTTGACCTGACTGACATTTATAGAATGCTCTACCCAATAGCAGGATGGAATCTTTTAAATTCATATGACACATTTACCAAGATAGACAGAATTGTGAACTATAAAATGATGCTCATGATTTTAAAGGATTCCCATTATGCCATTTGTGTAGAACTGATATGATTCCTTCCTTAGATATTTTGTCAAAATCGCCAGTAAAATCATTTGTATCTTGGAATCTTTATGGTAAGATTTGAACTATAAATTCATTCTATTAGATATAGGCTATTTAAGTTATTTCTTCTTGGGTGAGCTTTGGTAATCTGTTCATTTCATGGAATTTCTGTATTTCATGTAAGCTATCTAAATTAAATTAAATTAAAAATCAGTGGTAGAGCCAGGCGTGGTGGCTCATGCCTATAATCCCAGTACTCGGGAGGCAGAGACAGGAGGATTGCTGAGTTCGAGGCTTGCCTGGACTACATAGTAAGCTCAGAGCCAGCCTGAACTACAAAAGTGAGACCCTGTCTCAAAAAAAAAAAAAAATCAGTGGTAGAAAGATCTTTGAAAAATGCTCAAGTATTTGCAAACTGAACACTTATAAGGTAATATGAAATGAATAAAAAATGAAAATATCAGAATTTGTAAGATATCAAGAAAGCAGTAGTTGCAAGGAAATTTATAACATTGCCTATATTGATAAGGATTTCTAATCTATGACCTTACTTTCATCTTAAGGAGCCACAAAGGAAAACTAAGTTAAATTCAAGGCAAACAGATTAACATGATAAAACTTAAGCTGAATGCAAAAAAAAAAAACCAATAGATTAAAATCAGAAATATTTCTTAGAGATCAATATAATTGATGTTTCTAATTAAACTCACCAAAAAAAAAAACAGAGAAGACACAAATAACCAGTATAAACAATGAGAGAGGGAGGAGGCATATTCTACAGATATTAAGGACCACCAGAGGATATTTTGACCAAGGAATTTTTTTTTTTTTTTTTTTTTTTTTTTTGGAGACAGGGTCTCGCTTTGTAGTTCAGGCTGGCCCTGAGCTCCCTATGGTGCCCAGGCAAGCCGCCGTGAACTCAGCAATCCTCCTGCCTCTACCTCCCGAGTGCTGGGATTACAGGCGTGAGCCACCACGCCCGGCATTTTAGTATGCGGTGTTGATTGTTGGTGGGCGTGTCTCCACGCCCAGCATTATACGTGGTTACAAGGGATCGAACTCAGGTCCTTGTGCTTGCGAGGCAAGCGCCGGAACCACTGAGCTAACCCTCTGGCCCTGACCAAGGAATATTTTGCATATAAATTAGCCTCAGTGAAAAACAGAAATTTCTCGCAATGTACAAGTTACAAAACTCACTCAAGAATAAATGACTTAAATAGCTTGTACCTAATAGATTGAATTTATAGTTCAAATCTTTCCATAAAGAAAACTTCAGGTACAGATCATTTTACTGATTAATTCAACAAAATGTTAAGGATGAAATAATATCAATGCTACACAAACTTTCGGAAGAAAGTGAAGAGTCAGAAATATTTCCCAGCCCAGTCTTTGAAGCCAGATTACTCAAAACCAGACAAACATAATACAGGAAAGAGCAACTATACAGCAACACTCGTGAATATAGATGTAAAATTCTAAACAAAAATTTAGTCAAATTCAGAAATAGATACAAAAGGTAATACCTGAGGAATAGTGGGTTCGTTGTATATTCGAAAACCAACTAATAAAACATTTGCCCTATGGATAACACGTGTTTTTTGATTCTTCTTCAATATTAAGCTTTTAAAGCATTAACAAAGGCTAATTGATTTGTTATGAGGAATAAGCACAATAAATGCAAAAGCATCTAGAAGAAGACTGAAGACAAAATTGGATCAATACATCTGCTATTTAAAATATTTTTATTGCTTATGTTTCAAACATGCTTCTGTCCTGGAAGAAAAGAGCATTGGTCGTCTGCTTCCTGTCTTTCTGAGTGGGCCTTTCCTGTTGACCTCACCAGTGAGCCGTCATCTCCATGATTGTGGGCAGGTTACATAATCTCATTACCTTAGAGCAGTGTTACTTGAAGTTTTGCTCTACAATATGATAAGCTTGTATCCAAATTAAACTGTTTCCTTCTTTGAGAATGTCTTGACATAAGAAAACCATTGTCAGCTAATCAATGGCCAGTAGTGCAGTTGTCTTACATCACTGTGCAAGCTTCTTGCCTTGTCATGGGCTGATAAACTGCAAGCTAGGGCCTTTTTGAGTACCAAAATCTTAAAGTATAGAATATCTTACATAACATTTAGTTTCTACAGGCAGTATTTTGTTTATACTTGGTTTCATGCCATCACGTCATTGTGCATTTTATCGTGTGTATTAAGTTAGACAAGTTTGTGCCACCAATAAATATCACTTTAACATCTATATTTTCTTTTTGGATCACTAAACATAATTCAGTCTCTAGGTAGATGCAAATGTGTGCTTCACACTTTGTAACTCTGTGGGATACTAATAATAGCTTACATAAAAATAGTTGGGGGTTGAATCAATATTTTGACAAGAGATCTGACATGGGTAGTAAATAGGTTTTTCCTTGTGTGACCACATGTACTGAGCGGCAATAGTTTGCTATGCATTATGTGAGGACAGATTAACGAATGCATCTGGGAACCAATTCTGTGGTTGATTAGCGTTGTTTGCCAAGGAATGAAACAAGGCAACACTTCATACCAGCTCTTTGCAATCCATGGCTTGGAGTTTCTGTTCTGCTAGGAAAAGTGACTTGACTTATTCTGTTGCAGGTCGTGAAAATCATGACAGGAAAGAAGAACCAGGTCTGACTTATGAACCAGGAGTTGCCTCTCTTCAAGAATATTACATGGATGTGGCCTTCCTTATAGATGCTTCCCATAGAATAGGACCCGATGTGTTTAAGGAAGTTAAAGTTTTTGTAACCTCAGTGCTTGATTACTTTCACATTACTCCAGATCCACTGACCTCCACCATAGGAGACAGAGTGGCTGTCCTGACCTACTCTCCTCCAGGCTATGTGCTGAACACTGAAGAATGCCCTGTCTACTTGGAATTTGATTTGACTACTTATAGCAATATACACCAAATTAAACATCATCTCCAACATTCTCTCCAACAGCTCAATGGAGATGTTTTTATTGGCCATGCCTTACAGTGGACAATCAATAATGTCTTTGTAGGGACCCCAAACCTGAGGAAAAATAAAGTAATCTTCATAATATCTGCTGGTGAAACCAACCCTTTGGATAAAGAAATGCTAAGGAATGTGTCTCTGACAGCCAAGTGTCAAGGCTACACCATATTTGTATTTTCCTTTGGGCCTCTACACAATGACAAGGAATTAGAAGAATTAGCCAGCCACCCCCTCGATCATCACTTAGTCCAGCTTGGTCGAATCCACAAGCCAGATTTGGAGTATATCACCAAGTTCATCAAGGCTTTTGTTCATTTAATCAGACGTAAGTTATTCAAGGTTTTCTCTTGTTGGTCTGGGGGTAGAGCTCAGTGGCAAATTGATTGCCTAGCATAGATGAGGTTCTAGATTCAATCCTCAGTCCTTAAAACAGATATTTTCTTCTACTGCTTTTGCAGTAGATTTAATGTCTCTGTGAATAGTCCATCTGCAGACTTAGTCCAGTGCTTCTCACTTCAGTTATGAGTAGTAGAATGTAGGTGAATAAGAGTCAGGGAAAGAAATCTAACAGAAAAATCTAAGGTTTTATTGACCTTCAGTTTTGGTGCTGCTCGATAAAAAGCTGTTGCTAGGAAATCTGCAAATGGATGAAAAGTTTCCTTTCACCTAATCTGTCATTGTTTACCATGTTCTGGATTCTTTTAGTGGATCATATTATTTTAATCTTCAACCCTCAAAGGAAAGTAATCAGCCCCTTTTTTTAATAAAGGAAAAAATAAAGTTCAGAGACAATAAGTAAATTGCTCAAAAGTTCAAATTAATAATTGGGAATATCTAGACTCAACTTCACACATTCTGACCCCAGTGCTATATTCTTGTCCTTTAAACCATACTTCAGTTACTAAAATCTTAAGGTAAACTGCTACAATAAACACTGCCACTGCCGCCATTCTCCACCTGTTCCAAGGACTTCTGTTTTATCCTGCATTTACTTAGTTTTTCCTTTATTGAGTTTATTGGTACATTTTAGATAGACATTTACATTAGCCTTGGTTCTGGCTTGAACTCTTATGACTTCCAGGCACAAATGCTAGCTCAGGAGGAGCAATGCAGGGATTTTCATGGGAGTCTTCACACAGGAACTCTGAGAGTGCTTCCCCAGCCTCTGCACATGTGTTCGTTAGGTACAATAACACATTCAAGATCTTATGATGCAAAACAAGTCATGGTCTGTGCTGGGACACAGAAACAGGGCAGACACCACTCTGATGTTTGTCTGTAGCTGCTAGGAGTTTCCTAGTTCCCAAGGTGCAGGTTTTTCTGATAGTCACTGTGCTTCAGGACACATGGTCTTCAGCATCTTGGAATTCAGGAGTTCTGTTTAATAAAGGCCAAGAAATAGTGTCTTTTCTAACTCCAACCTTTAAAAAGCAGGCAGTTTTAATATCTAATGAAATCACTTAGAATAATCCCCCATTTCCTGAGGAAAAACAGATTGTAGAAGCATTTAAAAGATGTCCTTGAATTATATTGCAAACCTGTGACATACAGAACGTATTCAACTACTGTTATATCTTGTTGACCAGGCCAACATTAATGTATTTAAATGTCAAAATTTGCCTACTTAGCTTCATCCCTTAAAATTAGTTTTTGAAAATACCACCAGCCATACAAAAAGATAAAATAACTTTGAGCAATAGCTATGATATGAGGGTAAAATCTAAATTAACCAACATGCTTTCTCTCCAGGTGCTATCAACAAATATCCCAACAATGATCTGAAAGCCAAGTGTGTTAACATCACCTTTCCCAGCCCAGAAAATGTTGGCACAGAAAACACTGTACTGTGAGTTGAGAAATTCCAAGTTTGGGAAATAGTGCAATGCAACAGTACTTTAGAAAATAATGTGAAGTTAATGGCATTTTGGTTTTCAGAATGCAGGTTTTGGGGTGTGTGTTTTGCATGAAGTGGTTTGTGATACCAACACATATTTGTATTTAGTAGCAAATAGAATATGACATATGTTAGAAAGAGCCATGTTTCTATTAGGGAGAGAGAGAGAGGAAAAGAGAGAGAAATGAGCCTCTTATTTGCACCTTTTTAGTGATTAAGTAACATGACTCTAATGATGGATAGTGCCAAAAAAGAAAACAACATTAAAGATTGGAGCAGAAGAAAAACATGAAAAAAAAACTGAGCAAAAACAAAATGTATATGAAGACTAGCAGGAAGGACTCCTGAAAGACTGACTTTAAAAGCACAAGTCCAAGTACTCATTAGGAATTCAGTAATGAAAAAAATGTTGCTTTGCAGTCCTAGACTATTGAGACAAATAAATGTTCAATTTACTTGAATATTCAGAATATTAAGAAAATGTCTCAGTAGCATTCCAACTGCAAACTACATTTAAAATTTTCCAATGACATGCATAAAATGGTTTACTATTTTATTACCTGGCTGTATTTATGTGTAATCTTCATGGGACTTGGCTAACCAATTTTTCATCTTTTCTCTCCATTGCTTCAGACTTATTCCTGAGGTATATAAAATAGAGACAGAAGACAGTGAGCTCTTTGATCACCTTGGTTCCCAGGAGCAACATTTCTTTGAATCATGGAGCAATAGTAATAATTCTGGGATTGCTGCTGATTTGATCCAGAGGTTGTACATGTTCTTGTTGCCTGGTGAAGTGATGGTGAATGATGAGGAAGAAGCACATTCAGAAGAAATTACAGCTCCAGTAAATGATAAGCAATGAGGAAAATAAGGTAATCTGGAATATAATAGTTGAAAAGCCTATTGCAGGGGTGGTGAACATATGGCACTTGTGTTGTTTTTCTTTTAATATGAAAGATGTTAAGGTACAAATTGTTTTTCCTAAACCCAAACCTCAGTATTTATTTTAATTGCAGTGTTGGCACTTTCTGATAAATAAATGGGTTTGAGTTTACAATTTGGGCTCTTGTCTTTAAAAGGGTTGCCATCCCTTTCCTAGAATACCCTGTTATGTGAGTTTCCTCTGGTGGAAGATGAACAGTAAGGATTCACTAAGTCTTGCTAGACATGACCAGACAGGGTTAGAGGCACTTAACATCCAGGGCCACAAGGGGGCCCCCAAAATAAGAAGATAAGACTGGAATACTGTGGAGAGGAAGTTATAGTACAATAGTCAGAGGCAGAAGTAGATGTAAAGACTTGGTGTGGAATCAGGGAGTTGAGAATGAGAGAGTTATGAATGAGGACAACAGATCCTAAGTAGGTAGGAGGAAGCTGCAACCCTGTGTGGAACGGGCCCGAGGGAACCGGGCAAGGGTCCTCCAGAGGTTCAGCACTTGAGTTCTGCTTTCTAACTTTGAAACTAGGTCTTTTTTAGTTTGAGATGCAGGCTCCTTGCTGAGTTGCAGTGTCAGTGGGCTTGGAGAGGACAAAGTTGAGGAGCATCTGAGGTCTGTGTGGAGGCCACAGGCACCTTCTTGGGTGGGACATGGTGGCGGACCCAGAACTAAGAGGAAGAGACAGAGAACAGGAGGCTAAGGCAGGTTTCTGGGAAGCAGTCCACACTCCTTTCTGGGGACACCACACTGTATTCTCTGGGGGTGGGGGAGAGATGTAGGTATTAGTGTTTCTTGAAGCTCTCCTGGTGATTCCACTGCACATTTGAGTTTGGAAAACCTGCCATAACCTCTGTCTCAGTCCATTCAGAATGATTTCCTGCTGACGATGATCAGATTAGTAAAATAAAAAAACTGTCACCAAGTGATCATCACTAGTGCTGTCTTGTTTTCTGTTTAGATTTTTTGTTTTGCCAGGAAATATATTTTTATTGGAAAGATAGAGGGAATACAGGAGAGGACTGCAGCACAGCAGGGGACACCCCAAGAAGGGTCAGAGAGTCTCACCAGTGCAGACAGGAGGTCAGCTTTTTTTTTTTTTTTTTGCTTTTTGAGACAGGGTCTCGCTTTGTAGTTCAGGCTGGCCCTGAGCTCACTATGGTGCCCAGGCAAGCTGCCACGAACTCAGCAATCCTCCTGTCTCTGCCTCCCAAGTGCTGGGATTACAGGCGTGAGCCACCACGCCCGGCATTGTGGTATGCGGTGTTGATTGTTGGTGGGCGTGTCTCCACACCCAGCATTATATGTGGTAACCAGGGATCGAACTCAGGACCTTGCACTTGCGAGGCAGGCGCCGTAACCACTGAGCTAATCCTCCGGCCCAGGAGGTCAGCTTTTAAAGATTAGCTGTGGCCTTGGTCTGTTCAACTGCCATTATAGTCCTGGTGTCATAACTAGCATGTTTTGAGCTAAGCAGTGGCCTTCTTTTTTATGATAGTTCTTTATAAGTGTTTTCCTGCAGAAGTTTTTTAGGCTTTTCTATATTACATACTGTATATTGCATTGAGAAATAGGTGGTGTCTTTATTTCAGAGATTTCTGGCCAACAGCTTCATTTGGTGCCATTTATGTAATCAACCTGAGTTTCCAGAAAATACATTTGGCTTTTTTCCTTAGAATCATGGAAGCTCAGAATTTGAAAACTGGAATGTCTTGGAAGCACTGAGTTATACTATATCATCTTATAGATAAAATGGAAGCCACAGACATCTCAAGTGACTTACCTAGAGTACTGAATCCATAGCTCCCTACACAATGCTGCTTGTTACAGTGATTCATTCTCTGTACTTATATTTATATGACATCCATTCACATGACAGGTCATGAAAAGGAAAAATCTGTCAGTGGTTGAAAGCTGTGGATAATACATATAAAGCTCAAAACATGCTTTGTGCCCGGCACATAACCAACTAGTACTATCCCTATGCGAGTTATTAAAGTCTGATAATATTTTGAAAACTGGAGCTGCTGAAAAGGCTGCTGTAAGGTTCTGTTTTAGCCCTGCTTCTGTTGGAGTGCACCCTCTGTCAGGACTTTATGTGTGATCTGTTGACGGGATCACAGGAGAGCCACTAAGGGCTGGGAAGAAGCAGGGCCATGGTCACCAAACAAGCCTGTCATCTCAATAGAGTCCCGTAGAGGGCAGCTAAGGCCTGGACTTTGGAGGAGCTCAAGTGGCTTGCAGGGACGGTCTGACCAGAGGAGAGGAAACTGGGCTTCCTTAGGCTGGTAGGATCTCTGATTGGGCAAGAGCTGCTGTAGGGAGAGAGAACACCCCTGGCGCTCTAGAGGCAGTGTTAAAGCTTCTCTATCAGTTTGGAGGGAGCCCCCTGAAGAACAGTAGATGCCTGCGTAGGAAACAGAAGTTCACATGGCCATGGTTGGGAGGCGTAGGAAGGGTGGAGGGAAATTCTGTCCTAAAAATTACTGTTATAAAAACAAAAGGATTCTGAAAGAGCTTGGCCATTGTCTATTTTGCACATTCTATCAAATGTCTATTTAATTAAACTGAGTCATGATTTGCTAAGCATGGAATTTAAATCATAAATATAGCAATATTTTCCTAGAAAAAGTATGGCCCTAGTTTTGCTTATATGAAGCAGGGTAAAAATTATGGTGAATCTTTTTTTAAAATAAAAAATAGTATGAGAGTAAAAGATACATTGCCATTGGCCCAGAGATTTAGCTCAGTGGTTCTGGCAACTGCGTACAAGTGTAAGGTCCCTGGTTTGATCCCGGTAACCACATACAGCAATACTGGGTGTGGTGACTCATGCCCACCGGCAAGCAGTACCACATAGCACAATGCCAGGCATGGTGACTCACGCCTGTAATCCCAGCACTTGGGAGGCAGAGGCAGGAGGATTGCTGAGGTCGAGGCTTGCCTGGGCTACATAGTGAGCTCAGGGCCAGCCTGAACTACAAAGCAAGACCCTGTCTCAAAGCAAAACAAAATACATTGCTATTAAACTTCCTCAATATGCCCCATCCCCACTTGGAACACACTTTCCCTATTGTTTCTTATCGTTTCTGAGGCAGTCCTGAAAGTCTTCTTTGTGAACATCTTTAGTTGTGCTGCATGGCTGCTGGAGGGCTTAACTGATTCAAAACATTCACCCCTCATGGTCTTTTTGAACTTGGAGAGGAGCAAAAGTCGTACGATGCCAGATCTGGTGAATGAGGTGGGTGAGGAGACAATATAACATTCTTCACTTGATCTTAGCCAAAAGGCCGAGAAGCGATATATAACATTCTTATTTTACGGAAACTGTGCTCATACACTGAATATTTAAATTTAATAATATATTACAGTAAAACCCAGTGTGATTAATCCTCCTGAACTGTGGGAACCAGGGGAAGGGAACGTAACTAGAACCTTACATTAGATTCTAGTCTCCTGTGAGTCGGCGGCACACGGTGAAGTAATAGTAAGTAGGCAGAAATGAGGTTCAGAGAGGCTAAGTTCGGGCCTGACCCGTGCTACTCTGGGTAGCAAAAGACCCCAGGCCCCAGCACACCACACCTTTTATTCAGCACCTCTTGAGTAACAGAGTGTAACAGCCCTGTGGGCAGGGCAAACACCTCCAATAGTCCTAGACACATTATGCAGATGAAGATCCCGCTGGGCAGGGCAGAAACCGGCAATGGAGTAGTTCTGCCTTGAAGCATCACAGCATGTGGGACCACCGGGAGTCTTTGTTGTTAGCAGAGGTAATGGCAAGTTGAGGACAGAGTCCGTCTGCACCAGGAAGGCCTGAACAATTTTTGACCTTCCGATTATTTCTCCCAAAACATGCTCCCAACACTGAACATATTCAAAATAGTCCTTGTTGCTTTGAGCATGTTTATTCCATTGTTCTTGGTAATGTACTTTTCACTCTAATGTCCTTTTAATAACTTAAACATTCACTTTTGATCATGCCTTGTATGGCATTCATTTATGTCTACTATGATATCACCCTGAATTGACTTCTATTTTGACTATTGAAAATGGCAAAAAGTCTGCTTATGTTTGTTTCATAGGTGGCATATAGAGGAGTAGACTTTTAAGGGAACATTCTAAGCAAATATATAATGACAGTAAGGGAAGTGCACATGTGTATGTTTTGCAGATGATGAAGACTCAAGATGTTCTTAGCAGAAGAGAAAAATAACCCCATCAGCATGAAAAATTCCATGTGGTTCTTACGGAGAGTGTACCATACAGTGGTTAATGGCCGGACTTCTTTTTTTTTTTTTGCTTTTTGAGACAGGGTCTCGCTTTGTAGTTCAGGCTGGCCCTGAGCTCACTATGGTGCCCAGGCAAGCCACCGCGAACTCAGCAATCCTCCTGTCTCTGCCTCCCAAGTGCTGGGATTACAGGCATGAGCAATGGCAGGACTTCTTTGCAAAACTAATTGAATAATTGCTAAATTTTGCTCTTGGTCTCAAATCTTCGGGAAACACTTTTCTGAACAAAGACATATTTGAACACTCCTAAGCAGCTGGGAATGAGTTCATTTCTCCTGAGAGCTGGGAAAACTGAGCTTAAAGTGTTAACTTTTTTGATGTCTCTGTGTACAAATTTTGATAATGTAATTACTTAATGAAGATTTTGCCATAATTTCCATTACATACTTATTTCAGATTGGATTCTTGAGTAAAAACAATTTACAATTAGAAATTCCTAGAAAGTTTTAAAAACTTATTCATAGCACTGGAAATCCATGTTCACATCTTTGGATCTGGTATGAGCCCAATATAGCCCTTAGCACTGATTGTCTATAAAATGTACCAGTCAGACTGCTGTCCCTATTGTCTTTTCTTTCTCTCCATCAGGATATCTACAAAAAAGTGGAATCACTGGGTGTGGTGGCTTACGCCTATAATCCCAGCACTCAGGAGGCAGAGGCAGAGGATTGTTGTGAGTTCAAGGCTAGCCTGGGCTACATAGTGAGATCAGGGCCAGTCTGAACTATAGAATGAGACCCTGTCTCAAAAAAAAAAAATATGAGTGGAATCAATTCATGAGAAAGAAAAAAGTGTGACAGTACTTTTATGAACTGCTGTTTTGTGCTGTGTTCATTTGTTCTATTTTAGTGTGCTTTGCTTTGTATAAGTTTTTATTTTGGCTCTAAAAGTTGTGCTCGCTTTGGCAGCACATATACTAAAAGTCATAGATAATAAGAGGTAGGAACATAGACATTTCTCAAGAAGATGAAGAAATGGAGGGGAAGGAGAGGGAAGGAAGGACAGAGGAAAAGGTATGAAAAAGCGGAATTAAGGTGTGCTATGTACATGTACCAACTCCGTACAATGAATGTGAACTGTGTCTTACATAGATGTACTATAATACAGAAATGCATAAACATTCTATATGGTCAGAAATGTTCTTGTTACAATATAGCAAGAGACAAATTCTAAAATAAAGACAAATCTAACTCAAAAACTTGTTCTACTTTTATATGACTGTAACCTAACTCAGACCCATTAGAATACCAATATAGGAATAAACATATGAAAAATACATATGAAATGTAAAATAAACAGATACAAATTAGTTTAAAAATTATTCATTTCCATCAGGGCAAAGAGTAATTACTAAGCCAATGAGCATGTATTGTATAAAAGATAAAATAACTCAATAGGCTAAGACCACTGGCAATTTAATATTTTTCCACATAATTTTTCTTAACATTACTGTTTTTATTTATATAATTTGAAAATAATTCAATTAATTCTAAATTGTGAGAATTTTTTGAAGAATAGTTCTTTATCACTCTCTGAGAAGTTATAAACTACTCATTTATAGTTTTGTTTTTCCTTAAAGAGCCCTGCAGTGTGTGTATGTGAGTGTGTATGTGTACACATGAGCATGTGCATACCTCAGAGCACATGCAAATGTATGCATGAAGAGCACATCAGATCTCTAAAAATGAAAGTGTAATGGTTATAAAAAGTGAAACCATGGCAACCCATGCTTTCCTGAAGGCATATTAAGTGATCACAGCTTTGTACAGCATTTTATATAATACCCAGTTAGGGAACTTACAGCCACCAACCCCATGCTGGATCTATACATTTGTGTGTGAGAAGGTCTCACCCAGGTGCTCCACAAGGTACCAAATGCAAATGTGTTCATGGCAGCACCATGTGTTTTAACAGAGTTGAAACCAGTCTATGTACTTGAATGTGGTATCTTCGTATAAATGAGTAGGAGACAGCCATTAAATTCACAAATCAGAGCTGCATGTGTAGCCACGGACAAATCTCAATGATATAATAAACTGGAAAAGTACTTTATGACAGCATTTATACAAATTTATGGCAAATTTTAAATCTCAAAAAAGCAATACCAAGTATCGCTTATGACTACTGAAAACCATGCTGGAAGAGTGAAGTCACATGCGGAGATAAATAATCAGACTCAAGGGCTGGAGGGTTAGCTCAGTGGTTCTGGCGCCTGCCTTGCAAGCGCGAGGTCCTGAGTTCGATCGCCGGTAACCACATATAATGCTGGGCGTGGAGACACGCCCACCAACAATCAATACCGCACACCACAGTGCCGGACGTGGTGGCTCACACCTGTAATCCCAGCACTCGAGAGGCAGAGACAGGAGGATTACTGAGTTCGAGGCTTGCCTGGGCTCCATAGTGAGCTCAGGGCCAGCCTGAACTACAAAGCGAGACCCTGTCTCAAAAAGCAAAAAATAATAATAATAATAAAAAATAAAAAATAATAATAATCAGACTCAAGTCGGTGGTTGTCTTTCAGTGGGAAGAGGTAAAAGGAAGGAGCATCTTCTTAAACTGGATCATAGGAAAAGGCACATTCATTCTTCTGTTTTGGGATGCCTGACATTTCATAATTTAAAAGAAAATAAACCAAGTTATAAAAATAAATGCACAATTCAAGAGAATCTTTATGCTACACCTAAAACCATGTTAGAAATTGGGAGAAATTTTTTTAAAAATAGATAATTCTTCTTCCCCTTAAGGAGTGTGTAGTAAGTCAAGGTCATTAGAGTTAGTAACTTGCTAGGATAATGGTTTTTCTGAATGCTGAGTACAAGGAAAACTCATTCCCTTCCTTGATGTGTCATATTATTATAAAATCTGTTTTTGTCCCTGTAAGAACACAGTCCTTTGATGGGATTTTCTACCTGGGAGCCCTTTGAGGTTACACATACCACAGCACAATGTATTGTTCATAAGAGGTAAAAGGGATGACATCAAATGACACTGTGTCACCAGAGAGGCAATTGCACTTTAAGTATAAAAACTTCAAATATATGTATTTTGGGCATTGAGTTAAAAATTGCAGTAATTGAATATGTATGATGGACACACTAAAAATCAAGAACCAGCAGCAGAGAATGACCACTGGCTAATAAAAATACAGTACATAATATGGGGGAGTAAGCCTGGTAAGTAGAGCTGCAATTGCTATGGAAATCAAAGAGGAAAAAAAAATCACTGAGGATTTAAATATTTGGAGAACACTTGAAGGACTAAATGGGATCACAGCCAATCCCTACTTAAAGGTAATATAACAGTAATGCTTTCCTTTCAGTTCCTTTATGGTAACAGCACATTAGACATTTCTAAAGGTCACTTTCTAGTCTGACCTTTTGACCTTTCTCACCATTCCAGTCTAGTGTCTTTCCATTGCAAGGAACCTCTTCCCTTCCCTACCTCAGATTCATTCTTCTGCACTGGCTGTCAACTGGCACATCTTCCATAATCTTCCAACAGTTACAAATGTAGCACCTGTGATATTACACATTCTTCTGGTACCCAGCTCTCTCTTTCTGGGCTGTCAATAGGCAAGCTTCTAATGGCCTATTAACTTGAAGATGACCCACGTCTGGTGCACTGATATGGATCTGGTACTCTTCATTCCCAGAATAGTGCCTGGGACTTGCAAGAAATCCAATGAAGATTTGATGACTGAATGGATAAACTTACCATAAAGAATAAATGTGGTTTGGCTTGGTGGAGAGGAGAAAATTTGGCATAAGCAATGATAAGAAAACAAAAGCTCCAAAAAGCCACTGTCTGTGTATTGAGTGAGTGGGAAAGTTGGCTGTGTGTGAGCAGGGTTTGTATAGCACCCATTGGGATTGGATTGGAACCCTGAGGCCACTGTAGTTATGCTAAATTATTATAAAACAAGTTTGTTGTTTTTACGTAAAAAAAGTAAACTACAAAAAAATCTCAAATCAATATTCAACCTGTGAGAGAAATTGTATGGTCTCTGAAAGGAAGCATGGCATAGATATTAAGCATCCGCTTTTCCAGGAATTCTCTGGAGAAATGACCCACTGCTGAGCCCCTGGAACCTTACGTGACATGAGACAATGTGCTGTAAGACAGCTGGTCAGAATTACAGATGACTAAGAATCCCATGACAGTTCTGGAGAATCCCATGACAGTTCTGGAGAACTTCATTTCACTTTTTAAATATGGTCTTAAATCTCATATCTACGTGTGGACAGAGGTGGTGAAAGAATAGTCAGAGTTGGAAGTTTATGCAGCTCCTATTTGTCTCCCTCAAAACTTCTTTTCATGCCCTTGAAACTTTTGTCCCTCTTTCTCCCATAACCTCCTACCTCCAAAGCACCTGTCCTATGCTGAGAGTACCAAAGACTGAGCCTTTGGACTCTGGCATATTGCTTGTCTACGATTCTCTCCTGTTCCTACTTGGTTCACCTTGACAATTCCAGCACTTCTCACCTTATAGAACACTAGAAATGTGCGTAGGGGCTCAATAACTTTTTAATTTAAGAAGGCATGAATAAATAAATCCCATTTTGCTGAACCTAGGTAATATCCTGCCAGTTTATGTATCTTCTCTCCAGCCTCTACTTCTTTGGATTCTGTGTTGAAAGAGTCCTTTAAAAGGAAAAAATGCTCTTTAACAGTTGTGCTCTGCACAAAGGCTGCCGATAAGGAAGTTCTTATCTCCTATGATGTGGCTTCACTTGGATCTTGTGACCTGTGCAGAAGGCTTGGTCCTGGGTCCACAGCACCATAGGGAAGTGGTGGAACCTTCTGAAGCAGGGCCTAGCAGAAGAATGGCCTTCAGAGCTGTGCCCTAAAAGAGGATATTGGGATACTGACCTCTTTCTTTGCCTGCCAGCTGCTATGAGATGAGTAGCTTCCTATGATGTATTGCCTTACTCTGACCCCAAAGCAGTAGTGCCAACCAAAAATAGACAAAACCTCCAAAACCGTAAGCTGAAATAAATCTTTCTTCTTTTAAAGTCACTTTTCGTAGGCATTTGTTACAGCAACAGAAAGAGGATAAGTGAGATGAAGACAATAGCAGCTGTGCAAAGGATTGGCTTACAAGCAGACTGCAGTCGCTTCACAGAAACGGCACACTAAACACACATGTGAGACTCCATGATGATGGATATTATAAAACTAGAGAAATACAGGAGCACAAAGCATCTCTTCTCAGTTTCTAGCTTTTCTACAACACAAATGAGGACTTCTTAGCATGACCCAAACTGGCTTGCATGTGTCCTGTGCTTTACAGCTTTGGAGGTCAAATCTTCCATACTCAAAGTGCAGTTCAGGCCCAAGAATCACAACTTTAGCATGGCGTGGTAGTATGTTAGAAATCTCTGGGGTCCCCCTCAAGTCTTCTCCATCAGAACCTGAACTTTAGCAAGATCTCCAGGTGATTCCCATGTACACCTAAGTTTGAGGAGTGCTGGGCTAGAATTTGTTTGCTTGAAGCCCTATGAATGACTAAAAGCGTCAGAAGACTCAGTTCAGCACAGCATGGTACACTGAGCAGCCACCATGTAATGTACCTTTGCCAGAGGTTGGGAACTTAAAGATGAATCAAAAGTGACATTTGCCTCAAGCACATGATCTAGGTGGACAGACTGACCCAGAAAGAAACTATTATTTTCTTTTGAGGCAATCGTGCTAAGGTGAAGGTAGCAAAGAGTATTATGGAAATACAGAGGATTCTTCAGCCTGCCTGGAAGAACCAGAGAAGTACTGTTCAAGGACAGGCCCTTTGATGTGAATGAAAGTGACCAGGAACAATTTGAGAAGGCAAAATCAGGTGGGCAATCCAGAGAGAGCCTCCTTTAGCTTTTCATCCTTAAAGCAAGTTTTGCTTAAACCACCAGCCTCGCTACACTCATGAGGAAGAGGAAGTAGCTAGTGGTATTCTGTGTGCTCATTTGGAGTCATGTCATGACAGGAGATGAGGACAGAGAGGTAAGTTCAGGATAGCCAGGGCCTTGTTCAGTTTCAAGGCACCTGAAGGCAAGAGTGGGGAATGGTTTTTGTGCTTGACACTGGCTACTGAAGGAAGAGAGAATTATAGGGGAGAAGAACAAGGCACAAGGCAAACAGCTGTCCAGGCAAGAATATAAATGGTGCTTAGGATCAAGATGATTGGGCTGTAAGGGTAAAATCAGGATTTCAGATCCTCAGTTGGGTTGAACAGATGACAAAGGAGAGGAAGCGTCTGAGTGTCTAGACTGGCTAGTCTCAAACTTGAACTTGTGTGGGAATTTCCTGGAAGACTTGTTCAAATTCAGATCACTACCCTTTTCCCTTTCTGACTCAGTAGATCTGGGTGAGCCTTGATAATTTGCCTTTCTAACAAGTCAGTATTAGGACACTCATGCTTTTTGTCTCTGGCCTGCAGCCTGTGTTGAGAGGCACTTTTCTACTCTAGTTCACTCGTTCTTTTGGCTGCTCACTGGAATCTCCTGAGGAATTCTTTAAACTACTGATGCCTGAACCTCACCCCCATGACCCGGACTGAGTCGCAGTGGGAACAGATGACCGGGGCAGTGTCAGAGTTCAGGGGATTCTGATGTGCAGCTAAACACTATCTGTGTACAATTTAGTAGCTTTAGTAATGCAGGAGCCACTCTGGTATTTTGAAAATATATTAAAATTATTTCTTAATAATCTCTCACATCCTTCATTATGCATGGGAATATAGTGTTACTACATCTGGAACATCATTATTATATATAATGGTTAAAGGACTCTACATGGAGACAAAAGCAATAAGATGGACATGACTCCTATACCTCAGGTTAAGGAAAAAGAAAAATGAAAGAAAAGACACATTTACTAAGTTTTACTATGTACCAGGTATTATAATAATTTTATATATGTGTGTGTGTGCATATGTATGTATAATCTTATATAGAGCTGACAACAAAAGCAAGCATAAGATATCATTATCCTCTTTTCATAAAAAGGGCTTCAGGATTTAGAGAAGGTCACACAATCCAAGGGAGAGAGGGATTTAGATTTGGATTTATCTGGCTCATCCTAACTCTATATTTTTTTGCATACATTGTCATGCAAAGTGAAGTTGCTTATAAAACAGGTAGAAAAATAGCTCTGATGAGGCCTCAGCTGCTTAAACACCCACACTAGATCCACTCTTAACTAGTTGTGCTCCATTGGTTTCCTCAATCACAAAACAGGGATAAAAATTTTATGTAGTTCATTGGGCTAAGTGACCAGTATAAAGGTGTTTGTGGGACAGAAATCCTGAATGCTTAGAACAATGCATGGACACAGTGATGCTGCTCAAATCATTTTAACTTTTCTAATACAGCATTTTTTCATCACTCTCATTCAAATTAGGGGAATGGGCTAATTCTTCCTAAAATTCCTTCAGTTTATGAATACTCTGATTAAGAATTTGCCACATTTCTTTCCTGTGTGCAGCTGCTTCCTGAACCTCTTCAACCAGGAACTTCATCTTAAAAATTGATCTGGCCGGGGCCGGAGGGTTAGCTCAGTGGTTCCGGCGCCTGCCTCGCAAGCGCAAGGTCCTGAGTTCAATCCCCAGAAACCACATACAATGCTGGGCGTGGAGACTCACGCCCACCAGCAATCAACACCGCATACCACAATGCCGGACGTGGTGGCTCACGCCTGTAATCCCAGCACTCGGGAGGCAGGGACAGGAGGATTGCTGAGTTCTCGGCGGCTTGCCTGGGCACCATAGTGAGCTCAGGGCCAGCCTGAACTACAAAGCGAGACCCTGTCTCCAAAAAGCAAAAAAAAAAAAAAAAAAAAAAAAAAAAAAAAAAAAAAAAAAAAA